>VXBQ01002409.1:899444-920310 GCA_013400175.1 Phainopepla nitens
AAGGGAAGGGAAGGGAAGGGAAGGGAAGGGAAGGGAAGGGAAGGGAAGTGTCTTGCATAATCCAGACATATTGAAAAAGTGAATGAAATGAGGAGTGAGAAACATCTCAAAATAAGTCAAATCTCCTCCATAACACCTTCAAGCAATCTCTTCTGTAAAGCCCTCTTCTGTAAAAGAAAGGTTCAAAGAAAAGGTTGAAAAGAATAATGAACCAGAGAAGCAAATGAGATGAGAAATAGCAGAACAGACTTGAAATGAAATATAGGAAAGACAGCTCTTTACAGGAAAGACAGCTCTTAAAAACTAAAATTCCCACTCATATCACCATTCCAATGCCAGAGGGAAATATCACTCATCTGATGCTTTCATTACATAACCAGATGTAGCTAGAATACCCATTCAGATTATTTCAGTTTGAGATCATCTTACTTCATAAAAGTTTAAAAAATTTCTTGAGTTTCATTATAGCTAAAAGGTTTTTCATGTTACTTGTTTTATTATGCTACAGTAAAGTCCCTAAGGAACTGAAGCAAAAGGCTGCAATTCTGTTTACTGATATGATTGATATAATGGTCTTAAAAATACTGAAATTAAAATAATATGCACAGGCAGCAGATAGTGTTTTACTGGTTTGTTCTTCATTTATGCTATATGAATTTAGTAGACTATCTAAGGTAAGACCCCTTGGGAAAAAAGTAAAAAAAAAATGAATGTATGGCAGGGAAGGCTGCTCTGTTCCCAAGGAGAAGCTGAGCATGCTTACGGTGGAGATACTTTAAAGAAGGCAGCACACAAAGGAGGAAGTAAGAGTGGCACTAAAGAGCTTCAAGCTGCATTTCAAGCAAAGAGAATAAGATTAGTGCTGAGCAGTGTGTAAAGCCAGCAACCAAGTCCCAGAGAACAAACACCTCACACACCAGGCAGGAGTCCAGTTCCCTGTAGAGCAGAAAGATGAACTAACTTGAGTAAGACCCCACAGGTTAGAGCACCGTAGGCAGAATTTTACAACTGTCCTCTTCTCCTTCTGCTCTCCCTGACAAAACAATTTTGAGTTTTCTGTATTTAAGGAGGTAATAATTCCAATTTTATTCTTATAAAACCTGGATTTCATGGCTCATTCAAAAAAACCCCAAACAAATAAACAAACAAAAAACCACCAAAACCCCACAACATTACTTCTCTGGGATCCACTACAGAATACTATTTTCTATTACCTTAGTATATTCAATATAAGTTACTATAGCACCACATCAGTATAACATTAAGCAAGTATTATAGGTAAGATCTGAATTAAATTCCTAAACAAGAAACTGATTGGCTTTTTGAAAATTTATGAGTGCTCCAGCAGTAGTAGATATTCAATAATACCTGAAAAGACACTGCCACACAGAAATAAATCTGACTGTTAATAACTCCTATTGAAAATAAATCAGGTAATAAAATTCTTAGTTCCTATACGTGCACTTGTAATACAAGCTTTCTTCCCACAAAAGATAAAATAAGATTATTCAAAGAACTAGAATCAGGATTGTACAAAAGCAGTTGCATTCTTTCTGTTTACAATAGTGTCCAAAAATATTTTCAAATCATGAGTAAGAATATGGATCTTTGTTATAATGTGGGTGTAAAATACATGATTAAATACTACTTCATTAATAAATGAAATATTATACAATATATATAGAATATATTTCCATATTTTAATAGTTTCTCTTTTTTATTAGAAATTGAGTGTGATGATGTGCATTTTTTTGGAAAAAAATATTCTTCACAAGAAAAAACATTCTTACCATATATATATATATATAAAATTCTTAGTAAGATATGTATCCTATATTTTGGAATCATGCATCTTTCCACCTAATTTCACCTAAGTATGTGCTGAGAATCTTCATATAATATAAAAATATAGTTTCAATTCAAATACATTTTACAATGGAAACAATGTTTTAAATAATCATATTAAATGACAAATTTTCAGAGCATAAGCAGTTCCATAAATATGGAAAAAAAAAGATATTAAGCCATTCTGATATAAACTAAGAGTACAATTGAGGTAAAAAACATACAACTTTACTTTGAACAAACTTGACTCTTTAATGTAGATGCTTTTTGAATTCTATAATTTGGAAAATATTCTGCATATTGGCTTTGTCTCCTGGGACTTAATATGTTTTCCTATTGGAGGTGAGGGAGGGGTGGATTTGAAGACAATTTTATTACAATCATTATTCTAATAAACTATAGTTTATTTTTCCGTTACTCCCCATCTCCTCTCTTATTAGAGAACTGGAGGAGTCTTTCTATCCAACCCTTTAATTACTACTTTTGCCTTCCTTTTATGCCTTGACATTTTGTATAAATTACTCCATTGCAGTAATGCCCAAAACTTGACAGATGCCCTCTAATACAATATTGGAATATTAAAGAGAAACAAGCACATGCAGGCCCTTCATGTAAAGATTTCTTCAGCATCTCCCAGTATTAGATTTGTATTTGCTGTGATAGCTCCACCTATTCTGCTATTCTCATTTGCTTCTGACTTAAGTGCAGTGCCTCATACACATGTATTTCATCGAATCTTAGAATGGTCTGGGTTGAAAGGAACGTTAGAGATCACCTTGTTCCAACTCCTGTTCCAATTTACCAGGTTGTTCAGAGCCCATCCAACCTGGCCTTGAACACTTCCAGGGATGGGGCATCCACAACTTCTCTGGGAAACCTCTTCCTGTGCCTCATCACCTTCACAGTAAACAGTGAAGAATTCTTTCCTAACATCTAATCCAAACCTGCCCTCTTGTCAGCTAAAAGCCATTACCCCTTGTCCTGTCACTACCTGCTCTGGTAAAATGTCCCTCTCCTGCTCTCTTGCAGGTCCTGTTTAAGTACTGGAGGGTGGCTCTGAGGTCTCCCCAGAAGCTTCTCTCTCCAGGTTGAACATCCCAAACCACCTCAGGTTTGCTGCTTTTAGCTTGTTGATTTCAGATACCTTCTTCAATTTATCAGATCACTTTTTATACTAATTCTACCTGTTTTGAAGGAAACATTTCAAATATCTTTGCACTGATCTTATGGTTAGACGAAGCTACTTTCTTTTTCCTTCCTACTTTGCTGATAAGAGACAGTATCAAAGTGTTAATACTTTAGACACACTCCTTCCTTTATGTGCACTAGCCAAGTTACTCTGACAAAGAGAATAAAATCTGTTCCACACTGGAAAAAATTAGACTGGCAGATCTGACATTTCAAAAATGCATACTGTGTCTTTCCTCTCCTGGGACTTTACCTACCTTTCCCAAATTTTCTGTTTGTTCAGAGAGTACATCTCTTTGCACAGCAATTATTCGATTGCCCTACAGACCTGAATGTCTTTAATCTCCTGTTGGCACTCCAGAGTGCCTTCAGTGGGGCTATGTGGGCACACACATTCAGAAAATCAAGAACACAATCTCATAAGTATCAACATCCTTCTTCAGTCAGTACTTTCATAGATTTATGGAGAAATACTTTTCCCAGCTGTCATGTCTGTAACACATACACCCTTATGTACACCAAAAATCCTTGGTCCTAGTTAATGACAACTAATTCAGTTCAGTTTCTTGGTTGTATTTCATCATGTCATTATTTACAATAAGAAGAGGATCTGAGGCCACAAAAGACATTTCAAAAATCAAAGGAAGAAAACTAAAAAAAGAATCATATAATATCATAAAATTGCAAAATTATGGACAGTTTACATAAGTTTCCTTTAACTGAAAAGACTACTCTCTCTGTTACATCTCAAAATAATGAGATTCAGGTTGGAAGTTTGAGTTGTATGGACGAAGAGGAAAGATTGAGTCTCTGGAGATTTTATGCAGAATGAATCTGCAATATATATACATACCAAAAATCTGAAGGCCTAAACATCAGTCAAAAGATGAGACACAGATTACAGACTGTCTGATACGTAACATTGCTTGTCTTTGATTAAAAAAAAAATAAATAAAGGAAAAAGAAAAAATAAAAATGAAAAGAGAGACTGCAATGAGGCAATGGGAATCCAGCAGAGAGCACAGACTTTTTCTTGAAGTTACTGAGTTTTAGGTCACAGTTGGACATCCATAAGACTGAGAACAGGGAAAATGGTGTTTAGAAGAATCTAAAGCTTTTGTAGCATTCTATATCACCCAGAGAATGTCTCTTTGTAACAAAGAAATGTTTTGGTGCATTTCAATTCTCAGTTTTCACTGTGCTTTTCTAAAGCCTGTCAAATTCTCAGTTCATTAAATCTATCATTATCCTCACCATACAGGTTTTACTGATGCAGAGTTCTATTTTGACTATTTTTTCATCTATTTTATACACCTAAATATGTCATCTGAAATCTTCCTCTTCATGACTAGTCCCACATTTCTCAGTATCAGCCCTTATATTTGAATACAAAGAACGAGAGTCATTGATGCCATTTATTACTCAGTCAATATAACCAAAGGAAAGGTTCATTAACTTTGAAAACAGACAGTGATCAGGCACCAACTTCCACCAGAAGACTAAACAGAATTTAGTATCGTTGTTTCCAGAATTGTTATTTGAAGTTTTAGGCAAATTTCATGTATGCACAGGGATTTTACAGGCACATATGCAACATATGTAAAAGGAAATTGAGATCTGTTATTAAGCCTTCTCCTCATAGTTGTCAATTACCCACCCTCTTCAGAGTAACAGTTCCTTCACTCAAACAGTTTATTGTACTCGGCATTTATTGCTGAAGCGTGATCAAAAGTATATTTTAGAAGAAATTTATATGGCATAGTAAAATAATATTGAACTATAGTCCAGATGGCATCAAGATGTGAGGATTAAAGGACATCTCTTTCATCAGAAAGAGCTGTACATTAAGTTCTCCGTTTATTCTCTACTAAACTCTATCTAAAATCTTGTTCCTATAGCAACTGAATATACAGATATGCCTGAAAGAATTATATATCAGCAAGCACTCCCATCTCCAAAGTATATATTGCAATTCAACATATTCTTAGGATAGGAGCTTCCATTTAGTAACTGCAAAAAAATCCTCTTGTCCTTCCATTTGGGGGGATTACAGTCCCTGTCTTCTAAGATCCCAGGTGTTTTACTGATATTCACAAGCATCTCTAGCTCTGCCGCACCGGAGGCTACTTCATTATTTAAAACACAGTCATCAAATTAATTTGGAAATAAAAACAGCTACTTAGTCACAATATTAAAAATTAAAGACTGGATTACATTTCCCAAGGTCCTTAGAACCATTACCTTTTCATGGAACATCTAAAATATATTTACATCATGAAAATATTGTGACAGAAAAAGTGATGTTTGACAATTCAGAAATTTAATTTTTTTCTTCTCTTTAAGAATAACCTTCTCATCAAACTGAAGTAATTAATCTCCCTTCATTATACTTCCTCAATGTTTTAAGATATTGGTATTAAGAAGCATTTGGATATAATACATGGAGAAATGAACAATTTTTGGAAGTAAAAAGCAAGGGCACACATACTAAGCCTAGAGATTACAAGAGTTGCAGGAACAATGACATGTTCCTTGCGTTAACTTTGAATTCTTTCCAAATAGTACACATGTACTACAATATCAGCTATTATACATAAATTGAGTTAGGATGGGTTGACCTTTATTGTTCCCTCCAAAAGCCATAGAACTCTTGACAGATTTCCAAAAATTAAATCCCAAGTAATAATTAGTTCTTTTAACATTTAAAATCTTTAAACTACCTTCTCCAGAACATCTAGCAGATCTTCAAGTAGAGGAAATTTGCCATAAGCTCTGAAAAAAGTGACATCTTTTTCTCTGCTAAACAGGACAGCTATATTCTAGAGAAGTGTTAGATCAATGAAGCTACAAACTCAATCTCACAAGTGCAAGAGACACTTTCATCTGTTCATTGAGACTCCTTGAAAGGCTGGCATTTAATCTACCAATCCAGGCAATGAATGAGCTTTCTGCAAACTTTGCTTTGTAATTTCTAAGATCACAAGATAATAAATAAATAAAGCATTAAAAATAAAAATTTTAAAAAATTAAAATTTTATTATAAATAAATAAAGTATTAAAATTAGTGAGCTTGAACTTGTCTCAAGAGAATTTTAGTCCACTGTGAGATGGTCTTTCTGGAAACATAGTGGTTAGATGACAGTTCTTGTCTTATTTCTAAGCAAAACTGTTTATTTTGAAGCAGCACCACTACTTAGCTGCTGTTTGAGAGACATTTCATCAAATTTGCACCATCATGGAAGTCTGAAACAGTTAAAATGTTAGCTATCAAAAATTGTTTCTAAAAAACCCTTGTCTTCATTGTTCACATATCACACAAGAAATTATGCCAGTTAAGAAAAAGAAAGGAAAAGTCAGCAATTAAGCCAGCAGGCAGACAGAGAGAAGGTGGGTTATTTATAGCTTTGGTTTTAGGAGGTGGAATAGCACTTACGAACAAGGTCTTCTGTCAACTCCTTCTAAAAGTGATTTAGAATATAGCCAGGCACAGAGGTCCTGTGGAAGTCTTTGTGGAGACTGCAGTGATGCTCCATATGATAGTAATAGATAAAATACTAGGCTACAGAAATTACATCGATTGTGCTCAGTTCTAAATGCTGTTGACTTTAATTTGACACACACTTAACACTGATTTTATACTACTCTAACCACATTGATTTCAGTAGGGCTAGTCATGATTGATTTGGAGCAAGTCAGATAAGCCCCAATCATTTTACTTTATTGCCTGAACTATAGAGTAAAATATCAGTATTTACTGTTTTCAATTTCAAATATAGAACTCAAATTTGAGATCCAGCTAACCCCCAAAACTGAGTGAAATCAGCCACACCTAAAGTTCCTTATTTTGCCATGTTTTCCACTTCCCATGGAAGAGTAGAAGCCTGTCCAACAAAAACTGCTGATGAAAGTACTACAGTCTTCAAAACAAATACAAAGAATGTGGAACACTGCAAACTGCAAATTATTCTCAGGTGAATATATCAGGAGATGCACAGGTCTTAGAAGATGAGATGCCAAGCACGCTGCTTGATGAACAGGAATAACTATTATTATGCAGTAAACATCTTTTACTCTGTTCAGTGCAGCAGTGGGCTCATCAGTCTCCCACTTACTCCTCTTTGCAACTGATAATCCAGCATGCAAATAATCCATCTGAATAATATTTAAAAAAAAAAACAGATCAGGATACCCAGGGTTAAAACAGAGCACGATAATCAGAGGAAAAGTGAAAAAAGGAAAACACTATCAGACTACAAAGTTCTGCATCCTCCATGGTTAAACTGGAAAACACTGTAGACCACAGAAATAATAGGCAGACATAACTTTTCAAGCTAAGAAATTCATTCACTATTACATTAAAAATCTAACTAATCAATTAAGCATAAAGATCTTCAAGCTCATTAAAAGTAAGAACTCTGTCCCTTAAGGATCAAAAAAGCTGGGTCACCCCAAACTAGTAAACAGCTTCCCAGGATGATAAACCTCTATTCTGAATATCAACTTGCACCAGACACACACATCTACTGCATAGAAGAGATTTTATTCAAAATCCACCGAATTTAACTCATCCGCTAAATCAAGACAGAATTAAAATAACACGTTTTTTAATCAGAAACTGTTGATCTTTCTTTTTTAGGCTTTTCTGGTTTCCTTCCGCCTCTGCGGACTTCATGTTAATGTTCTAACTTGCATGAGGATTATTCAATCTTTCATCAGGCCATTAAGGGTGGGGAATTAAGAGTTTTACAACCCACAGCACATTTTCGTCTTCAGGAAGGATTTGGATAGGAAAAAAAAAAAAACCACAAAATGACTTTGTGTTAAACAAGAGAAGAAGCAGTAGAGCATTTAGAATATTTCTGTGCAGTTTTATACTCTCTTTTGCAACCAACCATCTGTTTCATCTCAATCCAGCTACATAAAAGCAGGTGCAGGCCAAAGACCATTCCTGGAAAGGATAAGGCCTTTGGGCCAGAGATACAGATGCTAGAACTCTAGTCAAGCAATGAAGACAAAATGTTTGCCTGGCATGTGTTAAAAAGGAGCTTCTCTTAGAAGGTGGTCTGTGCTTTGCTTGTGATTTTCAATCAATATTTATATATAAAAAGATGTCTAAAATATAATAAAATTTCACTCTTTTGCTCTGGTAGCTCTTTGTACTTGGAAAAATGAGAAAATCAATGAGATTGATAAGCAAGTATTGCCAAAACTCATGAGAATCTCTGTTCTGAGACTTCCCAGCAGATTTTGGTACTTTACCTGCTCCCCTTTACCTGCTCACCTCTACTGACTGCCTGACAGCACACAGTGCCTTCTGCATAAGACTCCTGCATCAAGGTATCATAGGATTAAATTAAAATAGTGCCTATTTTAAGCTGTCTTTATTATATAGAGCCAGTAACGAAAAGTGAACAGGGCATAGCCTGAAAGTTGCACCTACTGACAGCAGACTCTCAGGCCTGTATATGCCACCAAATTTTAAAATGTGGGCATTTGACACTCATGTGTCAAGATGGACTCCAAAGTCATCCAATTCTCAGATGATCCATGATAAAAGTCAAAGCATAAATATAGTACTAAGATTAGTAAGTAAGAATTGAATTTATAGTTCTAAGTAGGTGCTATACCTGAAAGAAATCATCATGGGCACAAACAACTTACCAGAACATACAAATAACTGAAACTTAGACTGCTTTATAAAGATATGACTCTCATGTGTTATTACTCTACAGGAGCCCAAAGGAAATTCCAAATGTCCACAAACCTGACAAATAAATTCTGCTCTCATTGACCAACACTTCCAGGTCCTTTTCTGCCAGACAGCTTTCCAGCCATTCATTCCCAAGTCTGTAGTGCTGCAGAGGGTTTTTGTAACCCAAGTGCAGGACCCAGCACCTGGCCTTGTTGAATCTTGTACAGCTGGCCTCAGCCCATCCATCCAACCTGCAAACTTACTGAGGGTCACTTAATCCCCTTGTCCAGATCACTGATAAAAGTATTAAACAGGACTGATATTGAATACATGACTGCTGTTGGGATTCTTTTAAATATCAGATATCCATTGGAGAGTGAAATAAAAATATCTGAACATTCTGCTGCTAACAGTTCTACAGGCAATGCAGGGATGGAAAGAAATACTGTAACAAATTTAACAGTTAAATAAAATATTTTTTTAGTGTGGATCAGACATAAATATCAACCATAACAATCTTGCAATTTGCACATACAGAAAAAGAATATTTGCTGGTATCTTTGTCAGCCTACCTGCACCAAAGAATTTTTCCAGCTATATATTTATAAGAAAATAAGCTGTTGCATATTTCCAATAAATACAGTGCAATATGGACAAAGTCCTAGCATACAGATACCATAGTATGAACCACCACATGCTATATCCATTTCATCATCCTTCCTTAAAATAGCAAAAATACATATCAGTATTTTCAAATACTGGTTGAATGAATCTTAGAGTAAATCTTCGTAGATTTTCTTAGAATTCAGAATGCAATGGTAGTGCTAATTTCAAAATAGGAAGGAACAAAACTATTTTAATTTGCCTGGAAGGCAGCAAATAGTACAGTAATAAACAAAAATTTTCTATTTTACTCTTGGAATAAACTTAGCTGACTGTAACTAGTTAAAATTAACAGGCTTATTCTTTTGAGCCAAGTAGTTTCTGAAATAAATTTTCTATTATAAATACAATTCCAACTCAACACTTACTGAATTTCACTAGGGAAAAAAAGTAATCTTTACACTTGGAGGCATACAAAGTAAAATCTGCAAGTAAACACACTACTTACATTAAAGCTGTATATTTTGACATACCCTTACTACCACTTATATAGTGTGGAAAATTGCATAACATTTTTAGATGTTTCACAGTGTAAACCACATCAAAAGAACTCTATTCATTTCTAAAAGCAACTGTTGCATTCACTGTCGCTTGGCAGTATGACTGCTTTCTGTTTGCAGCACTGTTCTAGTGACAGGAATATTAATTTTCAAAAACCTCTAATTAAAGAACAAAGCATTTAAGATTCTAAAAATTTTCTTAGCCTTTAAATAAAATGGGAAAACCAGAAAGCATCCATACATAAAGATTTCTAAAGTCACCTGAGAGCTGTTGCTACAGACTTTTTTTTAATATTACATATTTATAGTAATAGCTACAGAATATTCTCCCATTTAAATACCTAAACTCCTTTCCTAAGGCATGTCAGAATCAGACCCTCTGGACAGCATCCCAGGTTAAGCCAGGAAACAATCCAGAACTTGCCCACAGAAGCAGTGAATACGAGGACCTGCTTTTCTCCAGAGGTCTGGGAAACATAAAACGCCTCAGTAACTCAAGGCAGGCTTTGTACAATAAGACTGTAGTGAGTTTGCATCTTTTATGGTTCAAACTCACAGATTACCTAATCATAAGCAATATCTGGATTATGCAGTCAAAACCACAGATGTATCCAGCAAAGAAAATGTTTGTGAAACAGGCAAGGAGGCTAAGTTGTCCCTGCATAGAAAGTAAAAAACAGAAAAGAGGACTGGGAATGCAGTCTAAATCTCTTGGTACAAGCCAGGATAAGCTTTAACTTTTCTACTCTTTTAAAGAGCTTACAGCACTGTCTGTTTAGAAAACCAATGAGGTTTGCTACGCTCCTGGCTGTTGCAAATATATCTTGTTTGTTCCAGAAAAATACAGGGTATGATTCAAGATAAATCATGCATCAGACTTTTCAGTCACATGACTGGGGATGTGTTCAGCATGATGGTCCCTGTATGCTCTGGGCAGAAATGACTCAGAAGCAAGTTACACGTTTGTTAATCCAAGCAAGGGACACAACAGTAATTAAAATCACCTACAGTTGGGCGAGGCTCAATGCATCCATCTAGATCTGATGCATGTAATAAAGTAATAAATGATGACTGATCAGTATCATACTACAACATCATACTATAATATCTAAAAAAGATCTGATGAAAACAATGAATTAAGAAATAACAGGAAAAGGAAAAATTGGCCTAGTCAGTCAGTTATTTCTTGGAAGTGTGTGTGCTCACTGACCATAGAAAGGGCTCTTATTAAATAGTTCTTTCTTTGAAGCTTGAATACATTCCCAGAGAAAGCACTAGAGTAAGAAAAAACTATTTACACAAGTAACTCCCATGTCTCCTGCTTCTTCCTGATTTGAGATCCATGTGCAGTTAAATTTTCCTATACGCCTTCAAATCTTTTCAATACTTTGACAAGAATTAGATGTAAGAAGATATTTAGGCATCTACAACTTGCCTTAATTTTATCTGCTTGGTCACAAGTCTGAAAGTTAGGATCCTATGAGAGAACTCTAGGAACAAAGCTTGATATTTTAAAGGATATAAATAATATCATGTTCATCAATCAGAAGGATGTCTAGGATTAACCAAGACAAAGACTAAGACATGCAGAATATATAAAAATCTATCCTTTTTCTGGCATACCTTAAGTAAAGTGGGTAAGAAGGTGGGTAAATTCCAACTGCTTCTCTTTCAATAATTAGGAGATAAATATTCTATTGTAAAATGCAGATGGAGAAAAAAGAAAATACATTATACACCACAGTACAATCCAAGAACACTCACCTGTGAAATGGAAGAAGCAAATTCATTTTTCTTTTCTGCTTGAGGCAATTCAAATACTGTTTTCGTGATGCATCCTCATCACCAAATTGTAGCATTCTCTGGGTGGGACATTCCTCATCCCTCTCAAATGATGTTTATAAAAAAACAGATACCCCACCCACATCCCACACCCTATCACCTACTCAGACTGTATTTTGATCTCTGTCTTCTGACTTTTCCCCAAGAAGATCAGTGTCTCAGCTGCTATGCTTTTAGACACCCTGTACTCAATGATCCTCTTTAACGCTTTCCATTGCCAAGTTAATCCAAAGGGGTTTTTTTACATTTCTCTTACACTCCAGTGGACAGCAAAATGACAATTTGGAACCTCAACCTCCTTTTGCTACTTCAGGTATTCAAGAACTAAAACTTTTTATGTTTATGAGGATGTTGAAGAGTACTGCTCTACAGTGGAGCCCTGCAGCAACTGGTCACTGACCTGATGTTATTACATCACAGTAAACCCCTTCGTGCCCAACCCATGAGACAGTTGCTCACCCATCACATGATGTGTTTACCCAGCTGAATAATTTTGTTCAGAGGGATCCTATAAGAGACAGTACAGAAAGCTTTAATGAAATACCAAAAGATCAAATCAGCTGTCTTCCTTTGGTCAGCTGCATGGGTTACATTGTCATAAAAGGAAATCTGGTCTGA
This sequence comes from Phainopepla nitens, assembly GCA_013400175.1. NCBI lineage: Eukaryota > Metazoa > Chordata > Aves > Passeriformes > Bombycillidae > Phainopepla > Phainopepla nitens. The sequence goes on from VXBQ01002409.1 coordinate 911,793, forward strand.
CAAACAAGATTTTAATGAAGCTGTGTTGGCTGTGACCAATGACTGTGTTGTCTTTTAGGCGATTTTCCAATACCTCTCAGAATAATATTCTTCGTAATTTTATTAGTCCCTGAAATGAGACTGACAGGCCTGGAATTTCCAGGGTCATTTTTCTTGCCCTTCTTGAAAAGTAGGACAACTGTCTCCACTTTTCAGTGAACTGGGACCTCTCCAGATTCCCAAGACCATTTAAAAATCATCCAGAGAGGCCTTGCAGTGACATCAGCCAGCTCTTTGAGTATTCCATGACGAATCCTGTCAGGCCCAGATTTACAGATTTACAAGGATCCACCTGGAGCAGAAAATCCCACACAAGTTCAGGGTCCACTGGGAGTTTATCACTCTCACAGCCATGATCCTCCTGCTCAGGATGCTGGGATCCCCATAGCCCAGGAATAATGTTGAAGACAGAGTCAAAGAAAACATTAAACACCTCTGCTTTCTCAATGTCCCTGACTGTGAGGTGACCATCCTCATCCTGTGATGGGTTGACGTAATTTCTGCACTGCCTTTTGACATTAATATATTTTAAATTTTTTTATTGTCCCCCATAGTTCTCACCAGCTTCAACTCCAGTTGAGCTGTGGCCACACAAATTTTCTCCCTAGACTGTAGCAGCATTTTTGTGTGCCCTGCATGTCACCTATATTTGCTTCCACTGGCCATAATCTTTCATTTTTTGCCTTATCTCCAAAGAAGACTCCTGGTCAGCCAAGCTGGCCTTCTGCACCTCACCTGCTTGACTCCTGACCAGTTTGGAATTGCCTGGTCCCATGCTTTTAGAAGGTGGTGCTTAAAAACTGACCAGCACTGATGGATCCCAGCATCTTCAGAAGCACTTTCCCAGGGAACCTCACTCCCTAGTTCCCTGAGATCCCTCAAGTCTGCTCTCATATGCAGTGTTGAAGTTTTGTTGGCACTGGCACTTTTCCTTCTGTCAACAGAGCTTCTAATACAATTGCTTTGTGGTCACTGTGGACAAGACAGACATTAATCTCCATTTCACTCATCAGACCCACTCTGTTAACATCAACAAATCAATGAGAGCATTTTTTACTAGTTTGCTCCCTTGGTACCTGGACCATGAAGTTATCATCCAACTGCCTTAGGAATCTTCCAGACCTGTTTGTGCCAGCTGTGTGATGCTCCCAGTTAATCTATGGCAAGCTGAAATCTTCCATAAGGACAAGGGCACTTGATTTGGTTCCTTGGAGAATAGTTCCTTGGAGAATAACTCCTCGGTGTCATCATCCTGGCTAAGTGGTCTATAATCAACTCCCACAATGACATCCACATTGCTTAATCGTCCCTTAATCCTTACCTAGAGACCCTCAAGTATGCCACTGACAACAGTAAGCTCCATTTTTCAAATTAATTTGAGTTCAAATTTTATACTCCAGTGGTCTATGAGTTCCCTGCTAGTGTCATCCCTATGACTTAAATCTACATTGTGCACATAGTAAACCTCAAACTCTTCTCATTTGAATTAAACATAATACTGCAATATTACGTCCGAGCTTTTCCTCTTTCATGTGTTTAGACTTTTCATTTTCAAAACCACTATCCTTTTATTTTCAACAGGAACCTGCTTAGGAATGCTCAAGTAATTTCTCATGTTCTAAAAAGTTCCCTGCTATCTACAAGAATATTAGCTATTTATTGGGCCCTTCTAATTCTCACTTAAAAATTTTAATCCCTACATAACTGCTAATCAACTGAATGGGTGGATTATTCTTACAAAGATTTTGAATTTAAATGTGTTACTATTAACATATATATATAACTCGTCATAGAACTCTTTTCCTAACTGCATCTCAAACTAGACCTTGCGTACTGCTCAAGGCTAGAATAGAGAGATACTGATATTTTTTTCAGTTCCATTAACAGTGATTCTGAAAAGCTACCATTTATGAAATTTAAATGTCTGCATCATCATCCATCGAGCACTCATTGAGTCAAAATAAGCACTTTGCATAATTTAAAACATCTGCATTTCATGCTTTTTGAACAGTAAATTTTTTGTTTGTAAAGAATACATTGCATTTCAAAGCTATTAGACTAAAAAAAAAAATCACACTACTGCAGTTTACATCGAGAAAAAAGCCCCAAACCCCAAATGAGTCACATAGAATATTTTTAAAACCTTTTAGAATAAAATTTTTAACCAATGTTTCACTTAAAGGGCTGATAAAACATGAACTATAACATGAACAATCCAGTTGTTAGCAAAATTTGTTTCCATTGTTAAGGCACCTGCCTATTTTCTCCAACTAGCAACAATAACAACCGTACACGCCATTTTAGACAAACAATATGAATCTTTTGCCCAATTAGATGAATAAAATGGAATGATTTTACCAAATAGAGCATAAAACCAGTGATACCTAGGTACAATGGTGACGTTGAAGTAATTACATAAAAATGGTTAATTTGGGGAAGACAAGGATGGAGCTGAAGGGGGATCAAGACGAATCAAGAAGAAACAAGAACAGCAAAATGGAGAGAAGTCAGGGAATAAAAGAGACCTGACACACGTAGACAAGGTACCGGTCATTACGTTTGTCGGGCTCATCTCGTTCATGCTTATGAATTCTCTGTGTGTTTTTGCAGGTGTCTGCAATGGCTGCCTGTCCTGCAATACGTGGCTGTATATGTGTGTGCCCGATGGGAAGCAGCCTGGCTAGAGACTGCCTGCAAACAGAGAGAAGCTGCCACCCTGCATCTAGTGAGGCTCATTGGATTCAGCTGCCATCAAAACAACTCATATTATTTTAACTCTGAACTGGCTAACACTAACTTTTTAAATTTTGTGGGATCAATTCACACTTCCTTTATCATTAAATATGAGGAAAAATGAAAATAGAATGACCATATGATGCATTGGTTCTTGTGTGTCTTCTATATTATTCTTCTGCCTCATCAGTTTACCAGAGAAATATTTAGCAATTATTAGGTTATTTAAACACACTAGGATAGCCATAAGATCGCTCAAAAAGGGAAATAAAAAAGTAAATTTTCAAGACATTTAAAAAAAATGCATGTAAGCACTACTTCATGCTGTACCTATTAGCTTCAAGAATCAGGACAGAACGAGGTTTGAGTTGATTATAATCTGTAACACAGAGCTATAAATTCCATCTCCAATAATAAATGATGGCCAACCACTCTGCTCAAATAACATACCAATATACTCAAATATGTCAAGACATTTTGAAGTAAGCATCCACAATCCTTTTGGAACTCTACAAGGAATTTCACAGTTAATTCCAATGAGAGAAACAAACTATTTTGTATTATCAGTACAGCCCCACAGTTTCTGAAACAAATATATGCCTATTAACTTTAAAACAGTGTTCATGCAAATATGTAAGAATATAATGAATTGTGAGAGTTTTTTAGATCGGATTTTGTTTGAGTGTGCTGTGCTATAGGCCAACTTCTATTGATTACTCTTTCTATTTACTATGACAGCGCTTTTTAAACACAAGAGGATGAGAGTGGCCAACAACTAAGAGAGCATAAAAATAAACATTCCAAGCATTCTGCATCAAACTTAGCAAGTCTACTTTCATTATTTGCTGGGTTTGGTTGGTTGGTTGGTTGTTTTGGTTTCTTTTAACACTGTTTCTTTTTTTGCCAGGTCAATTTAAATTGGTAGCTCTGCCAGCACTGGTGGAAAAGACAATTTTCACACAGTGCTCACAGAACAGTATCTTAACTACATTAATATTTACCCTCAAGAAAAAAATACTTTACAGATGAAAAAGTGAAATAGTCATACATTTTTCAGTAAAATTATATTCTAATTTGGTGTAATGCATGTCCAGAATTAAGGTACCTGAAAAAAGCATATATATAAAATGTTAAAAGATACCTTTAAAGTCTGGTAGACCAGTCATCTCATGCAGGTAAAATTCTACATAAGAAAACTTAGAAAGTTTGGAGATGAAGGCTAAAGGTGAAGCAAGATGAATTTAACCTTAAAAAAACTAATTAAAACCCTCAGTCTATAGGTAATTTTTCCAGTGATGAGACACTAATGATTATCTCACAATGAGTGCAGCATCTTTTGATGTAAATGTGAAAACTCATCTAGAAGTGACTGAATCAATAAAGATTGGCAAAGCTTTTTAAGAAATAAAGCATATAATGTACATTATACAAAAGGACAGAGTTCACTATACAATATAGAGGGGATGTTTATAGAAAAAGCAAATGAGAGAGACACTGGTTATTGTATTCCATGATCCAAATTCTGTTAAAGGGAAATATGCACATAAGCTTTTCCAACTCAATAAACATCACTAACCCATAAATCAAGAAAAGTCAGTGTGTCATTTTAGAAGTTTAAAATTCTAAATCTTACTTAGAAGTGTATACAGATCGAAATTCACATTCTTTACTCAGAGAAAGACTTTTACTGAATTCAAAGGAAGATTAATTTTTGACCTGGCCTGCAATCACTGCTCTTGAATAACTTCTCACTGAACTGTATGTCTGGTTCACCTGTACTCAGTTGTAGAACATGAGTCCTTGCAAGTTCTTCAAGACAGAAGATATATCTAATTCATTCTCTTTATTTTGGAAGGAAAAAACATATATTTGGATAAGAGGAATTTAAAGATGTCACAGAAGCTTCACGTTGATAAATGACAGAGAACAGAACTAGATGACATTGGATGTTCAGTATGACAATTTTTTTCTATAATAGCCACTGATCATTCACAAGTGCTATATAATTTGAAATTAACGTAGCAGACTTGGGTACAATACAGTCCTTGTGTAACCTGTCTCCCTTGACACAGACCTAAGCAGGTATATATTTAAAGACTTCTTTTTTTTTAATAAAATTGAACAGACTAAATACGATGTGCTAGTGTGCTACTCCAGGATCTGCGATAATAAAATGTCAAAGAACAAGCTGCAAGCTGGTTTTTTTGCTTGAGATACTCAAAGAATTAATTTTATGCTGGCATATACTGTAATTAGAAATAGCTCTGTGCATCATGATTAAACTAGTAGCTATGGAAACCAAAGCAGACTAGAATATGTGTAAAAGAAAAATAGTGAATAAGCCAATCATAAAATTCCTTTAATCTGTTTATTTTTAATCTTTCTCATAATGCAAATTGGAATCCTAAGGGTCAATACTACTTTCTTACTTTTTTTTAACCTTTGTATATTTTGAAAGAACAGTATTCTTTCCAAACTACTTCCTAGGTATTAGATTTTGTTTTCACTCCAGAACTTCTCTACCCACACAATGTTAGGTGTTAAAAGCACACCATTTTTAATGATCCATTCTGTATTAAATAATTGCATATATTTATCCCTTTATGAAATGAGAACTCGGTGTTTTCAACAGATGAAAATCTCCATGGTGCTCTATCCCCTCAGCTATTCCAATAGCCATCTGCTGAACGTGTTCCAGGGTAGCAATCTCCTGATGGGTGTGGGGGAAGGACGGACATGTCTCTGAGCCGTACTCACCTGATGCAATCTCAAGTACTGAATGAGGGGGAAGAATCACTTCCCTTGCTGTGCAGGCTACACGTACTACGACCACCAAGCAGGCAGACAGCCTTCACGACACGGTGCTGACTCATGTTTAAATTCTCTCTCAGCCCCAGGTCTTCTATGAAAGAGCTGTTTTGTGGCAAGTCACTCACCAGCCTATGCTGCTCCAAGGGGTTATGGCAGCCCAGGTTTGTCTGCTCTTACCAAACTTCAGCAGGTACCCTACAGTCAGGGGAGCTGAGGTGCCTTTGAATGCTAGCCCTGTGTATAGCCTAGCGGATAGGCTGACTCGCCTTGCCACCCATTTTGCTGTCATTCCCAAACTAAAGGCCACTTTCTCTGCCATCATCCGGGCCAATGATGAAAATGTTAAGAATATTTTCACCAGTATCAGCCTCTAAAGTGCAGCCACTCCTTAGACATCGTGCTGTACATCTCTCTCCTTTGAGACATATCGTGGAGCTGCTTTCCCACCTGTGTTGTGGCCACTTGTCCCTAATGCTTTAAGAAACCATGCCAACATACTCAGTTTAGTCAAGGTAAACAAAATTGTTTACCTCTTGTACCCTCTTGTACCCTCACCTAGAGACAAGGGACTCATTACACAATGTAATCAGCTTAATCAGACATGGCTAGTCCTCAGTAAAGCCATGATGGCTGTTACGAATCACATTATTTACCTCGCTGTGCCTATTAAGGGCTTCCAGGAAGATTTATTTCATAATCTTCCCAGGAACTGAGAGGAGACTGTGCTGTGTACAGTCCTCTGGATACCCTTCCTTTCCCTCTTGAAAGTGGGTATATTCATCAGCTTTCTCCAGTTACCAGAGACCTCTCATAATCACCACAATCTTTAAAGAAAGATAAGAAATGGCAATATTGGATGCACATCCAGCTTACCCTTAACTCAGTCTGCCTCTCACATAGTTAGCATTCCTCTTCCCCAGACTTTCCCAGGAGGCACAGAGGTCTGGGAGGCTAGTGACCCAAAGAGATCACCTTAAGATTTTCAAATCTTGAAATGGAAAAACAGTAGGTATATTAGCTATATTACATATAATATAGCGAACTGTACCTGCCTTCAGACAGGGACAATTTATGACACTCAGTGTCAGTATTTGGTACACTATTGGGCCAATAATATAACAGAACTGTTCAAAAGTACACTTTTCTCAGAAGATGACTGTGGAAGGGGATCCGGTCCAAGCCGTTCTGTGGGCTATGGCAAAGGATGAATAAACATTTCAGATATCATGCTTAATATCAGCAATTTCAGACAGTCTTAAGCAGTTTTCTGTTGTGAAAGACCAGACATTGACCTGTTCAGAAAGTGTTTAATTGGTGATGAGTATCATGCTTTGAAGTTAAAAAATCCTATAGATCAAACTAAAACCTTCTCTCCTCATTGCCCAAATAATACAAAAGCAGATGAATCTTGTGTGTCAAACTCTCTTTTCAAGAAAACTCTTGGTCTAATAAGTTCGATTTCATCATTCTCAGTTAAGTGTTTTCCTGGGCTATTCCTCCTGCTGCCTCTCAACACCAGTGCAAATATTCATAAAACAAAATATGAAGAGCAACACTTTGAAGGGCAGAGACATTTTTTCCCTTGCTACTTCTGCCTGGAGTTTTTCTTTCAAAATATGCTCCCTACTACTGTATCTCCTCTACTGCATAGGCTCTAACATCTTCTAAAGAAGGAAAATCTAGGTCCAGTGACAGGATCTCATCAACACTCATCATACTAGGATCACTGAAAACTGAGTGAGGAAAACTGTCAAAATAATAATCTTTAAATTCAATATCTGTGTCCTACATGACTATATTCACCAATTCTTGCTGCATTTGAAGTCACACCATCAGTAGAGACAGGTAACAATTTCTTTGGAACTTTGGGAATAAAGGGTTACCAACATAAACTGGATTTAGTTTTGCAACTATATTTTCACAGATTCCTTCACAAAATATGGAAGAGAAAGCAAAAGTCCATACCTACAAAAATATCTTGACTAGCCATGTCCCATGACGTATACAATTTTTACACTAAAAGACGAGGAAAAATCTCAAATTACTGTTTTTACTATGTTATTTAAATAATCATAGCTTTAAAAGTCAGCTGGAATTTTTTTCCTCTCATAATATGGGGATTCTCTCAATGAACCTAAGTGATTTGGGGGAGAAAAGCAAACCAAAAAGGCTTCAGTAAAATTAGTTAGTTAAAATTAGTTATTCAGGATAAAAAATCATGTCTACCTAGGATACCTGTGAAATTTTATCAGTTTTGTTAATAAAAGCCAGGAGTTCTTGACACACAAGTCGTAAGAAAGGATTTTCAGTATTACCAGTATTTTTTCCTATTCCAGTATCAGTTCCTTCATTCATTTATGCTACTATTATCCTCTCTTTCCCCATGCCAATAATTTCAATGATTGCACTAGCTTTCTCACACAGTATCAAAGCACATCTGACAATACCCTAATCGGTTTCACTATTAGCAACAGGATTCTCACAAACCACAAAATTATTCAGGGTGATATTGCAAAAAGGGTTTGGAGTTTTCTTCACACTTGAAAGCATTCTTCTTTTCAAAAGATCACCAAAATGTCGCATATTTCACAAGCAACATTTTGGAACAAGCCTTCTTCCACATGCTCCCTTTACTCTCCTTACTGGCAGTATATTTTATTTTCTTTACCAGAAAATTGATTACTGCAACTTTTGTTGAGCCACTGTCTACCCAGCTCTGAAGCAACCACTCGACTGTTTCACGTGCTCATAAAGACAGAACCAGAACTATTTCTTTTGGCGATTGTATTGGGTTTATGCGGCAAGGTTTTGTAACAGGGGAGGGGGGCTACTGGGGGACTTCTCTGAGAAGCTGACAGAAGCTTCGGCTTTGTCCAGCGGAAGCACTGTTTTTCATACGAATTGCATTCCTCTGTGAACCGAAACAGCTCTGATC
>VXBQ01002409.1:938720-1030359 GCA_013400175.1 Phainopepla nitens
TGCAGGGGCACAGCTGCCTCACCATGGTCTCCCCACTGCCTGCAGAGGAATCCCAGCTCTGGTGCCTGGAGCACCTCCTCTCCTCCTTCTCCACTGACCTTGGTGTCTCCATGTTGTTTCCCTCACATGTTCTCACCTCCTCCTCTTCTCTGACTAGAAAAAACTGTGCACTTTGTTTTGATTTCTTGTTTAGATATGTTACCACAGAGGCATTACCAGCCTCTCTCACTGGCCCAGCCCTGGCCAGCAGCATGTCCATCTTCAGAGCCATGGGGGATTGGCTCTGCCAGGCATGGTGGAAGCTTCCAGCAGCTTCTTACAGAAGCCACCTCTGTGGCCCCCCAGCTACCAAACACCAGGCCGTGTGAAACCAATACACAGGCATAAGAGAAACAAGTTCACATAACTGGTGGAACAGCTACAGGCATAAAATAGAAACAAGTTTGTTATTACTGAGCTACTTGTAATTCTTTGATCAAGATTCTCAGCGATACTATGTGCCCTTATAAAATATGACAGAACACTCTGAAAGCAAAGACTGTCCTTAATGGACAAGTATTAATTTACTTGAAACCATGATTTTGATCTGTAACAAGCAGTAATAATATGGATATGTTTTAACAATTTGTAAAGTTTTATTCACAGAAGTGGTACATCAGTAGTGTTTTTGTTGTTTACTCATAGACCATGGATATGGTCCAGGGTTTCTTCAGCACTGTCATTTGAGGTGACTGAATTAGTCCTATGTTTCTCAGTTTATGATGCCATGCAATTCTATGCACTTTGTGTAGTTAATGTTTGAGCTGAGATCTCAAAGGGCAAGTAATTGGAAAAATCTCAGCAGTATTGTAGGAAGTTCTTCTGTATATTCTTGTGTCTGTATCCATTTACATGGAGGACTTTATAACTACAAAAAATCTGATAATCTTGGAATGCTGCTTCCTATTACTGGGTGTCTTGATTTAAATATTTATGGTTTTGCATGTGGGGTTTGTATTTTTGTGTTTTTTTAGTTTTTGGTTTGTTTTTTTTTCTCTCCTTGGATGTCGGAATTTCTGAGTAAGAGGTTGGGAACCAAAAGTATTGCTCATTTTCTTTATTCCCCTGGAGACTGTCACCTGCTTATACAGTACCTTTAATGGAAACTACACATTCTGGGGTAAGACAGGTAATGACACAGAATTGCTCTGTGGAAATGGTAAGTAGTGTTGACCAGTTAGTATCTGGTACTTCTGACTGTTCTTTTCCTACTTTGCTTTGTTTATTTCTTGATTAAACAATGGACTTCCCTGTTTAGTTTTTGCATTTATGTTATAAATGGTGAGGAACAGCATGTTAAGTCAGTATAGAAAGGCAGAGGTTGTCTGGATCCTAGGTTTCTAAGAAACTGGGGTTTTTTTAGGTCTGTACAATCTCTTTTGAGGATTTGATAGTTACTGTAACCATGCAGTCAGGAGGATTTGTATGATAATGTCTCCTAAGCAGCACAGCTGATGAAGTATATTGCTGCAGTACTGAAATGTGATAGTACAGCTTTTATTCCTTTTCACCTTTCATTTTCACTGGCATAATGCACTGTGAAATCTAGTGTGAAACCTGGAAGCATACCAGAAAAGGATACTACCTGAGGAAGGAATAAATGCTGTCAGATATGTGGAACTCTTCTGAGGAAGAGAAAAGAAGCAGATCCATTCAGATGAATTAGTTAAATTAGGCTTTTTACATTTTTCAGCCAGCACTGGTGGCTGCAGCTGAGCCCTTTAGGCTCTGCCGGCTGTGAACAACTGAGTTGCGGGTTTATTTTTTTTTTTCCCTCTTAGAAAGAAAAAAATGTTAAACCAATGCTTGGTATTTGCGATAATTTTGGCCCCTCCTACTGTGCCAATTGAAGCCACCCCCTACTTAACCAAAACAAATCATTCCCCATGATTCTGAGGATATTTTACAGTTCAGTACAAGCTTTTGTGCACTGAACTACATTTTGTAGACAATACATTTCAAAAAAAGGAAAGTCATTTTTTAGGAGACAAGAATGATTCAAACAGCACCTCATTTTCAGAGCTCAGAAGCACAGCAAAATCAATCTTGAAGCACTAACCTGCTTTAATTTTAAATACTGGAATATGTAATCTAATAATTGTTTTAGTATTGATTTCTGTTTTCCATTAGAAAATCCAAGAGGTAGAACATTTAAATTGCTGTTCGAAGTATTTCAGATTATATGCTTATGAATTTAAAACTCATTCATCTTAAATCATACCACAGACTTCAGATCTGATCTTTGAGTAGCTTGTTGTAGTGTTGAGTAAATTTTAGCACAGGACTTATTGTACTCATATGTGTTCAGGTTCTGTATTTTTTTATTTCAACTGTGCCTTCTGTCATGGCTTGGATGACCTATATTTCCCACTGGTTTGATGAAGATGATTGGTATGAAGGACAACAAAGAGTAAGAATTGCTTAAAGTAATATTTTCTCTTTTACTACTTTTGTATTTTTTTTCTTTAAGCTGTTGTTTATTATTATATTGATAGTATCAAAAGTAGTATTTCTATAGTTGTAATGAGGTCTTGAATCATAAATAAAGCATATCCAAAATGAGTTTTAAGAAAATTAATGTTGCTAGCTGGATTAAAGGTACTGGAAGTGTGACAACCACCTACTTGCATGTTTTAGGTTGCATAATTTAACAAGCAGTAATTTTTTAATATGCAATGAGGTGGAAAGCAAACATTTCATTTTATTATATTACAAGGAATTAACGTACAATGCATAGAGTAAAATAAAATAGTTATAATTAGTAATAGGGTAAACCAAAAATATTTGGGAGGTATTAAATTCAGCTAGGGTCATTTCCAAGTTATATCTTAGATAGCTTTATGTTTTTATTAAAATTTTTCTGAGGAGGAGTTGTTACTATAGCAACATTTGCAGGATAACTTGGATTTTTTTTAGCTTTTATTAGCTGCATTTCTACAGCTGCTTTCATAGATTTATGATGGGAAATTAATATAAATCACTTTTTTTTTTACTGCATTATGCTCTTTTATGGTACCTTATATTTCTGCGATTTCTTTCTTCTTTTCACAGTATATGGTCAGCTAATGAATTAAAATGTGGGAGATGCTACTGAAAGCAGCTGCTTTCATTGTATTATTGTGTATTACTTGATAATGCCAGCTATATACTCATAAGTATAAAAAACTGGCAGGTATTAACACTGTTCCACTGTTCTCATTTTGCATGTCACTCATGATACGGATGTTTCAGATGTAGAATTATCTTTTAATAGCTGTCATCAGGGATTCAGATGTGAGATGTGTCAAGAGATAGCTTTATTTGAAATCAGAACAGAGTTGGCAATTTGCCAGCAGAAAAGCACTCTTCTGGTGATTGTTGTAGCTCTGGATTGCAAGATGAGAACAGAATCTTATGCAGACTCTTAGATGCTTCATACTGTGATCAGACATGGTGGTATGCATATCTCTGTGTTATTACACACATTATCTGCAAACTGTGATTAAGGAATGCTTCATAGATAATGGCTTTGTTATCAGTGTTAGATGGTTTCATATTCATTAGGTGTGTAGTCCAACATTGCTGGTGATGTATTGTTAGAAATGTCAGCATTTCTCCATGCTTGATTTTAAACCTAGGATGGCTCTTTAGATTATCTTGTTGAAGTTGCACAGTAAAGGCCATTCTAGTTAAATGTACAAGTAGTGTAGTCAAGACAGTCAAAACCCCTGCTTTGTAAGACTTACTATGTTACAATTTTTTAATGTTATTGCCTTATATTTTCTAAGCATGGTATCTATCTTGGGTTAATATATTTGAGTTTTATTTCAAGTGTTTGTTTCTGTAAAACAGTTTCAGGCTGTGATTTCAAGTTTCAAACTTTAAGGAAAGGTCCATAACTCCTTCCCTTGTGAGGCCAGAGATTCTGGTACTGATTTGGGTCGTAGTTTATTGTGGGGGTTTAAAATGGCTGTGAATATTAGTAAAATACTTGTTCATTTCAAATAATATTTTAAATCAGAGTATTCTTTTACTGGTCAGTGTCTGCATAAGTGAATGCACTTTTTGAACACTTGCTATGTTGTCATAGGCTGGGAAATGTCATCTGCAAATTCTGGTTGCAAGAGTCTAGCCAAAGCTTCTGGTATTTTTGAGGAATCTTGTTGAAATTCAAAGCCTTGTCCAAGGCACCCTCGTCCTGACTATGATTAGGCTTCTGAGTGTCTGGGAGCTATACATGACCTGTGTGCCATGAATTGTATACAAAATTAGAAAAAGCTTTTCCAATTTTTGCAAACTATCTATGCTGCTTAGTGGTAAACTAGCCACCAGCCTGGTACTTTAATAAGCAGTAGACTGCTTTGGTAGAATTCTCCTGGGAAGTATGAAGGGGTTCACTTGTGTAGAGAAGTACATGTGTAAACCTACAGAATTATTCTGCATTGTGACTGTCACTACTCTTATAGTCAGACTTAGTTTATCTTTTGCTTGACTAGTGTGTATTGTCTCAGACTATTCAGAGACCTGCATTAGTAACTGCAGTTTAGTAAACCATGTCAAGACTGAAAATTTGTTAGCATTTTGCGGTACTCCAAAGTAGGAAGAACTTTTGTTTGTTTTGTCAAAGTTTTCATACTGTAAGTTGTCTATTGGCTTTTAATCTGCATATATAGGAGAGTATTTCCAATTACCCTTTATTTCATGGGTCTGGACAAATTAATGAGAATTTCTTAACATGGCTGTAATGTGCTTGCTCTTTCCCAGCCCCACTGGAAGAACACCAGTGCTAATTATGTTTGTGTTTTTACCTGAGTCTCAGTGCTATTGAGACAGACATTGTCAGTCAGAAGGCATTTTCTGCTCTGTCTTGCAGACATTCCAAGATTTCTTTATAAGTTTTAAGATCTTCATGCTTTTAGCAAGATAAAATGTTTGTCCATTATCTGGTGCATTTAACTGGTCCCACTGAATAGGGTAATGAATGTGAAACTCTGTGGTTCACAGGGGACATTTTCGTCTCCAATGGATTTCCCCCCAACCAATGTCTTAAAGGAGATGCAATGTGATAAAATGTCTTTATATCACTAAAGATCTTATTTATTGTTGTGTTATCATTGATTTGCTGACAAAAATATTGCTACCTTGGAACAATAGTCTGGATGAGATATAACAGTTGTATATGTCTAACATACAGGAGTGACAGCAAGCTTTCCACATAAGAACATATACAAACCTGATGGGAAGATAATGACAATGGAGTGAACAGAAGCAGAGGACATTAGCACTTCACTGCTTGTAGCTGTTAAGAAACTACACTTTGTATACACAGAAGCATATTGATTAACATCAGGCTACTGTGTAGCCACTTGTGTTTGCATGTGGACTCATTTGGATAGGTCATACACCACATGGACCTCAATCAAAGCTCATGTGAGCATCTGTTTTTGCTTGTGCTTAATGGTTTTATGTTTGTGGATACCGATAACATGCCAGCACTGATAATGAAAGTGTTAAGTGATGGCTTTAAAGAGCTATTATTATTCTACAAGTGTTATTGTAGTGCAATTGGGAAATACAGCGAGCAATGAAATACACTGAGTAGCTGAAGCAGAGAAAAAGGAGTTAGATTAAAATTAAAATGGTGCCTGTTAAAGAGCTGCAGTTGCCAGGCTACTGACACTGCAGTTTTGTGTGTGGTGTGACACAACACTCAGTCTTTTCTCCTGCATTCTGTAGTAACTGCATTATTCTGTGAACATCAAGGTTTAGTTCCTCCATCTGTCAAGTCAAGTGATTTCATTCTACAATCAGAACAATACTTTCCATTTTTGGGACCAGCAAGGTATTGGAATGAACGTGGAAACTCTAAAGTGCTTTGCAAAATATGATACCTATGCTAAGGTAGGGATTATTAGGCATTTATCTTTAAGTTATTGATATAAAGCCTTGGTATGTATCTAGTCAATTCAGTTGTTATTTGTAAGCAGTATTTATGATATACCAAATTTCCGTTTAATGTGGTTGGTTGTTGGGGTTTTTTTCTATATTAAGCTACCAGGAAGGACCTAGAATGTTGCTGCTTCTGCCAATTGAATAGAAAGGGTTTTGTTGTCCTCCCTCTTTCCTTCATCTCCTTGGAAACTGTGAGCACACACTGCTAGATTTCCCAATGTGGTATACGTTTTTTACATGCACGGGGGTTATTTTTGTTGCATACTTCAGAGTCAAATAGGATTGCTTGTACATCTCTTACTTCAAAATAAAATGCTTTTTTACAAAGTAAAAAAAAAAATCTCCATTGTATAAAAATGCATCATGTGTGAAATCATACATATTTTCAGTTATGCTGCATTTCTACATTTTTATAATTTTACTCAGGCTGTTCTGATGAATACATCTCTCTTTTATGCTCTGCTTACTCTATTAAGTATGCTTTACAGAAATCTATAATGTTTGAAAAGATCTAGAGGAAAATGCTTTAATACGTGATACCTATGAGAGAGCAAGTCAGTATGCCACACAGCCATCATTTCTTCTTCTAGATACTGTTGTACTGAATTTCAAGGCAAATGCTTCCTCTTGTAAAATGGTATGTCATTACAAAGAGCAGGAAATAATACCAAGCTTAAATTAGTAAATAAAGTGCAAATTCTCTTCTGTAATAAAGCTCAGAATATTTTAAATATGTAACTTTTTTATGTATACTTAAATAGGGAAAATCTAGTCAAAGTTTAAGTTTGAACATGAATTCTTAAGTCAGTGAAATAACAATATATTACAGAGCAACATTTTTCATCTAAAATTCTGACATTTCATCTATTAGCAACATCTTTACAGACATTACTGCAGAATCCTACAAGACAATTCTGTTGTTAGTCTGAAAGAAAAATCTGTGGAATTCTGTTTTAGCAACTGTAAGAGATCTCAGCTTTACAATTAATTTTCCTGTAATCAAACTGCAAATTAAACAAGACTTAAGTCATACTTTCTTACAGATTTAAACTTTATCAAATCAAGAATTCTTAGCTTCCATATGAGAAGGTAAAAAAGAGTATCTCAACAAAGTGAGAAAAATCTTTAATTACTATGAAGTAAATGCTTGTGTGGTCTTAGGTTTTATATAGTTGTTGACTTTTTATCAGTCTTACATTGATAGTTTTCAGGTGGTAATCCTGCAAACTAAACCTATGGTAACCTAATATTTTACAACTAATTCTCTCCTACTTCAGCATGGCTTTAAACGTTCCTTATCAGTGATCCTTTTAAGGATCACTGATAAGGAACGTTTAAAGCCATGTAGAGTTTTAACCATTGTTTTCCCTGGAATTAAGAGCAGAACCCAAATTTTCTAGTTTCAGATATTCTGTGCTTTCATAAAATAGTTATCTATTCAGCTGGGGGACTTTAATTTCAGTAAAATTGGTTGTTAATGGTGCCAGTTATTTTTTTATGGGAACTAGAAAAAGTCTGCTCTGAATGCTCCAAATCCAATTACTTCTCTGCATATGTGATTTATACTTTAATTGCACAGAAGGGACCTCTGGAATTTGTAATTTTACTGAACAGTAAAAGAACACTAAATGGCAAAATTAGAAATTTGGAGGCTATTTTTACCGCTTGATGATGTTGATTCTTTAAATAATTAGACAAATTTCTCTCTGGGAGATTCATATAATTTAGAACATGAGATGGATTGCAAAGGAGCTGCAAAATGATGTAATTTATAGAAATGTTCTTTCTGGAATCTCTAATTTGCTGCAGAAGTCGGAAGAATAAATATTATTGAGAGACAGGAAGGAAGTCTGATAGCCGAAGCCCTGGTCTGCAACAAAGCTGTATCTTGTAACTTGTTTTTCTGTACATTTCTGTTCTGCTGTTGCAGTTCTCTTTTACCAAAATTTTCAAAGGTTACATGTGAGCATTTAATTTCCTTCAGTCATTTACTACTCACTCGGAATGTTTAAGCACTTTAACAAGGGTCATTGATATCTTTGAGATGTCAGTCTCAAACATTCAGTTGATCTTGATCTTCTGCTAAAAAAACCCCCAAAAGAAGGTGCTCTCAATATTTTTCTTTCATACTTCCCAAAGTGAGAGAACCATGATGTCATGGAATTTTCTACCTATAATTATTCATTACTGGTCACCTGCCAAGCAGATCCACCAAGCAGAGGAGAAAAATTAAAAGTAAAATTAATAATTCAATTTTATTTTTATCCTTTGTATAAATGTATTAAAACAAAATTTTGGTAATATTTAGGCAACCAGTTTTTAGTTGATAGTGACCAATAGGTTCCTTTGGGTACTGTAGATCACTACTGCTACACCTGTGTAAAGTTTTTTCTGTATGTGCCTTAATACTACTGTCATCCAGAAAAATATTTCCCCTTCTATACATTCAACATCAAGTAGGTGAAGAGTGATCTACAGCAACATATCTGTGCTAGAGTGTTGCACATCAATGCATTGAGTAACCAGCCCTTGTACTTCATCAACAGTTGCTCCCTCAGAATACTTGATTGCATTTGAAGTCTCATTTCTCGTTAATTCCCTTTCCTTTGCGGAGCTTGAAATGGTACCTAAGACTTTGTAAATTTAACACAGCTCTCCGTCCTTTTCAGGATTATAGTCTTAGCTCTTTGACCTAAAGAAGTCATCCTCCATATTCCATATAATATTTTTCCACCTAATGTCCCTCAGTCCGTTAATCTATCCACAGCATAAATGTGACCCTGAGACATTCTGTTACTAGGTAACATATTGACATTATCCTGAATTAAATGGGGGCTAGGTAAATAATTGTTCTGGCCCATTAAGGCATTTCTTGCATTTTTATGTTGAAGTCAGTTTTTTCTTGCTCTGAGCACAGCTGGTACTGTGAGACTTGTTTTGGACATAGAAAGTATAGTTTGCTGTACAGTAATGTTACCCTAAGCCTCACTTTTGATTTTTCACTGCTCACTTCAACTATTTTTTGCTAAACAGTAATTATTAAGAAAATTTAGAAAGCTTCTCCAGAAATGATAATAATAAGGAGGATAATATGATAAAAAGTTGTTCTGTGCACGTGGTTTGACGACCTTCCTACATGTCAGTTTTACTTAAAACTATTAGTATATGGTTTATTTTTTCTGGCTGTCATTGGGAAATGAATGGGAGAGCAGAGAAGGCATTAAAGTGTAACAGAGAAAGTATTGAACCAGACCATGGAAGAAAATGGACATGATGAACAATTTCAGCTATTACAAATCAAGGGAAAAGCACCCCCCCCTTTTCTTCCAAATGGATTGTTGTGAATGGTATTAGGCACCCTTTCTTCTGTGCCACTGAAGCCTCTGAACATCCACTTGTCTTTATTTTAGATACATTCATTTGTACCTCAGGCAAGTTATATTTTTAAAGTAGAAATGTATAAATAATTTATGGGAACAAAAATGTATTATTGTACTCTTTAATATTCTATCATCTTGGAGTCTAATGAATTTCTGTTTTGAAGGCAAAAATGTCACATGTGAAACAAGTGGGACTTTTAGCTGCTGGATGTCAGCCATGGAACAAGGATATATGTGCTGCTAGTGGGGACAGATTTGCCTACTGTGCTACCCTTGCTGTTTATATTTATCAGGTAAGATTATTCTTGTTTATCAGATTAGTTACACTTTCACATTGTTGTTCGTCTCACTTTGAACTCTTTCAACAAATGTTTCTGCAATGCTTTTGCAAGTATGGTTCTGCTGAGAAGATGTCTGTGTAAAGCTCAATATTCCATTCTAGATACCCCTGAAGTTGTATGTGTCAAGAATTATTTTTAGAAGACAGGCTTGCAGTGCAGCAAACATTTGAGATGAGTGAAGTTCAGTGATAGAAGACTGGATTCTGAGGGAGAAATGAAGCAATTCCACAATTTCATTTGAAGCTGTAGTATAAAATAGTCTTTCTATACTATATCAGTGGATTAAAATGGTTCAAAGTTGTGGATTCAGTGACCTACCTTTGTTTAATTTGGAGCCCAAACTCCTCAGCACTGTGGTCCTCTGAAGTTTGCAGTTGCTGTGCATCAGCACCTAACTAAAAAATAGAAATACTGTGACATAGAATTTTCAGATTGAGATATGTGAGGAAATAAAGGATATACTTACTTTAGGAGTTATACTGATAGTAGGATTAAAGTGAACAAAATTTACTGTGTCATGTTTGGGCATTTTTTTAAAATATATTTTTAACTGTACCAAGTAATTTAAAAAATGAAAAAAAATTTCAAACTCATTTTTCTATTCTGTCCTGTTTACTCCTTTGGAGATTACTAAATGATTGTTACCATGCTTATAAATAAAGCATTTTAGGATTGTTTGAGTAGATTTCTAAATGAAATACAATAATTTTTAAGTGACAGGAAGATAGACATAAATCTGTTTTTAGGATAGTTGGATATTGGGCAACCTTTCTTGCCAAGTCAAATGTATGAGAATTAATTTCATTTAGATGTGAGGTCCTGGCAATAGTTAAATGCACAATAAACTCACCCGTAAGTTTAATTCTGTTATACAAAGTATTTTCCAACCCAGAGGTATTTAAAGTAAGTTTACCAAAAATGTATTTCTGAAATGAATTTTACTGTTTGTTCAGCTGGATCACCGCTACAATGAATTCAAGCTCCAGGCGATTATGTCTGAGCACAAGAAGACGATCACAGCCATATCTTGGTGCCCGCACAACCCTGACGTGTTTGCAAGTGCCAGTGCAGATAGTTTAGTGATCATTTGGAATGTGAATGAACAGAAAGTTGTGGCCAAGCTGGACAATACAAAAGGTATTTTAGACATGGAGATCTGTTTTAGCCATACAGCTTGATCCGTGGGTATGGGAAATACTTGATGTAGTGTAAGCTCTATAGTGGGTAGGCTGTAGTTTTAACAATTGCCTAACACAAAATTCTTGTCAGATTTTTGCAGTTCATTCTAGAAAATATTGATAGTGTGTTTGAGTAAATTGCTGTCAACCATCTCGTATTTGGTAAAGAACGACATTACTCTTTTTCTCTGAAGAAGTTGACCGGTTCAAAAATTAACTTGCTAGTGATTTCCTGTTGAGCAGTGAAGAAGAAAAACCCCAAACCAACAGTATTTTCATCACTATATAAAAGGATAAATATTTAAATTTTAAAATAATAAATTTCAAGTTGACTTTAGCTAAGTGAAAGCAAACAAAAGGTAGCCTTAACAGATTCAAGTATAAATCATCAGTGAGTTTGAACAACAGCTTTTGTTTAAATACTCTAATGCTTGCCTACCTAAATCTTGTCTCAGACCTTGAAACTGCTGAAGATTGTATTACGATTGTTTTAGTTACATTTCCCTGCCCAGTTCTGACTTACAGCATTTAGTCACAACCAGTACCTGTATTTCTGTTTTTACAGTCAATCTCATCAAGTATCCTTGACTCCTACATTGTCATTCTTGGAAGTGAGTGCGACCCAAGAGCAGTCAGAATCTCAGGATCTAATAAGCTATTTTGGGACTCCCTGTTCTGTTCTCTACAGAGCATTTAGGCATTCCTCTGGAAATCTTTTGCATCTTGCATATCATGCAAAAGAGAACTCCGCAGTGATTTAATCTATTCCAAAAGAAATATTTTATCAGTTTATGCAGGAATATAAATGCTGGTACTTATTTTTCAAGTTATTGTTTGTTTAAAAATTTACTTCAGTCAATGGCTACACATGAAAGAAGTGTTCTTATTACTATTTTAATATTTTTAGAAACAAATTTAAGATATTATGTGTAAATCTTCTATTGGTTTCTCTTTTAGTCTCTTTTACACTGCCATAGAAAAGTGTCTAAATACAGTTTTAAGTTTTCAGCTTAAGGTATTTGCCTTTCTGTCATTTATTCCTTCAGGCACACATTACTAAGTTATGAGGATGATGAGGGTTGGAGATTTTAAAATAAAAATTCTTAAATGGTACTGCCTAGTGCATTTAGGTATTAGACAACTGAATTAAAACTGTTATGTATCCAGAAGGAAACCATCAAGAGTTCCCTTTTATTATGGAGCTAGCTTTCAAATTTTGTCACAAATATCTGCTTCTGTTAAATTTATCTCTACATTTCTTTGTATTTTGCTCAAATAGACATTTTGAAATTCTCAGTATTTTACTATCTTATGGCAAATAACTTACAGTAAAACATAGTAGTGACTGAAATTCTGAATGAAGATATTGTTTGCAGAATCAGGCTTATCCTTCTTCAAATGTGTGATTGTCTTTGGTACTGATGAAGTATAGATATCCTGAAATATGGCCCATCAAAGTAGCATGGAAGTAATTTGGGGAATAATTTTACTTTCTGCCTATGGAAGTCTGTAGTTTACTTTTACTCTGTAAGATGTTCACACAGTTTTCTAAATTTCAGTCTTGCAATTTTTATGTAGAACAATTATTTCTCAAGACAATTGCAGATTATGAATCAAGGAATACTACCCAGAATTTTGTATCCTGGTTCTTATAAGGTTTACCTGTATGTTTCAGGAATTCCTGCATCCCTTGGCTGGTGCTGGAATGCAGGTGATGCCGTTGCATTTGTGTCCCACAGAGGTCCTCTGTACATTTGGACTATCTCAGGACCTGACAGCGGGGTAACTGTGCACAGAGAAGCACATAATTTCTTGTCAGATATCAGTCTGTTTAGATGGCATCCAAAGAAAAAAGGAAAAGTGATATTTGGACATACTGATGGAAGCCTATCTATTTTTCAACCAGGTAAAAACTCATATGGCAAAATATTTCATTTTATATGTATCTCTTATTTCTCCATATGCATGCAATTCTGCACTTCCTAAAATTAGATTCTGTAATGTAGGTACATACATAAAATTTGTTCTTGATTCATAGTATTCCTACTCCTTCCATATCACAAAAGTGTATTTTCTTAGATAAAGAACTCAGAGCATTTTCTTTGTCTCCTCCCTTTTGTGACCAAGATTAGACTGCAATTTTTTGACAACTGCGATAAACACTTGTTTTTTGAGAATGATAACAGCCATGATCTTCTACTGAACTATATTTTTCTGCAAGTTTATTTTCTGAGTGGAAAGACTTGAATCTTTTGTTTATTTTCCTACTTTGGCATTTATTCTGGAGACCTCTGTTTCATATTCTAGAATCCTCTGCAATTTTATAGGTACAATCTCACATCACAATATTATCTTCATGGTTCTATTCTGTTAAAGGATAGATGGGAAGACATTGATCTCTTTTTATCTGAAATCCACCACACGTATTTGTGCATAGCTTATAAATAGTCTAGTTCTCTGCTAAGAAGGTGGCATGTTAAGCTCATTTTAAGGTAAAATTTCACTTGTTTTCATCATTTTTTTCAAAGGCAGATATCTGTATTAGATTGACTATTTCAATTTATTCCCGACTGCCTCTTCTTCCTTGAATGAAAATTGATTTTCAACCTTCTGAGAAACTTCTTGAAATAATGTGTTCATTTTACATAGAGTTGTTCTCCAACAGCCATGCAAAATTTATTTTCCTTCAGTTCACTCTACTAAGTTGCCAGACAGAATGTCACAGAGAATAGATTCCCTTGCTTCTTTAGTGCTGACTGAATTAGCACTGGCATCGGGAAAAGGAAATCAATTTTAATATGATAACATCTAAGTATTTATCAGACTGAGACTTTACATTAGATCTGTCTAGAATGATTTGAATATGAAAACAGAAATAATAAGAAAAATATTTAAAATATCAAAATTATGTTCTGCAAATGAAAGTATGATATAGGCTAAAAAAATCTGGGCAGTGGCAGTTTTATATGTACCACAATTCAAGTTGCTGTAAAAAAATTGTTTAAGGAAAATTATCCATTACTGTTTGGGATAAAACTATTTGCATCAAGTCAAAATTTAAATTAGATTATCACAGGAATGCTGCCTTTCTCTGTATTTAGGATAATTTTCTTTACTATTGTAATATTACACATCTTTCTTCAAATAATTAAAAAAAAAAATGCAAGTTGTTTCCAGTTCTCAACATATATAAGATTCTTCATTTCCAACAGAGAAATAAAATTTGAAAGTTTTTATGCAGCTGGGTGAAAATTTTCTGCATAAGTAGTAGACTACACAATTTTTTTTCCACTGTTGTTATCCACTTAGTTTTCTCTCCATGGCTGTTTGTCTTTTTTGTATAACTCTAGACTATGCTTTAATGTATCAGAACATTTAGTGTAAAGAAAATATATTCAAGGATAAAAGATTAATACACAATTTTTAGGGAGAGTCAATGTAGTCATGTAGAGCCAAATGTTTTCCCTTTCATTTGTTCTCAAAAAAAGCACCGCTTACTTAAATGACCTGTGAATCATCAGTTGCATGATTCATACTGTTCATGTCTTCTTTTAATGGAAAACAAAATGTAATAGTTAGAGTTTTCATGAGGTTTGCTTTTAGACTCTTGTTTTGAAGCCCAGGTAAAACTGAATGGCTGCTAGATATATACTGTCTTATACTCTCCCACCAGGTGGTTGTGCTTTCTGGGGACTGAAGTCTTTGAATATGGATGGCTTCAGTCACTCGAGGACTTTTTCGTTTTAGTTCTTGTATAGCTAACTGAAAAATGACAACTCTGCTTTGTTGTCTGTTCTTGTTTTTCATTTCAGTGTCAATTTGCAGTAAAACATAAAGGTGAGCTGTAATGTAAGCAGGGGACATTGTTTAAAAAAAGTGAGAGTCCTCAAGTTTTTGGCAAATTAAAGTAATTATCATACTTCTGCTCTTATTCCCAGTGCTTCAGAAGAGTAAAAAAAAAAAAAGAAATTGAGAAATTGGTTTATGCTGTTAATTGTTCTGCAGTCTTAAATTATTTCTCCCATTTCTGGTACCTGATTTTATGAAGTTGCCCTAGATGTAATGTGTGTAAACCACCACCAAAATTGAAAATTAGATTGAAGCTGAATAATGGAAGGTGTCAATTCCTTATTTCGAGAAAAGCAGTAATTTTTTTTTTTTTGTATAAGATCACAACTTCAAAAATACTACATATCTATTTCATTTGGATTGTACACTTTCTTATAAAACTAAGACTCATCTCTCAATAAAAATAAAAAGTGGGAGATAAATATGATATTGAAAAAGGTGGATTTTGGTAATATGGATCATGAAGTGAAACGTCTTTTCTGTTGGTGTCAGACTAGATAGGTAATGGTGTCTTTGGCTAAAGAATCTATGAACACTTCATAGCTGCACACATAATCTTAAAGGAGCAAAAAAGTCTAAAGGCAATTGTTCAGAAAAAACCTTTTCTGCCACAGAGTTTTTCTGATTCTTACTGCCTTTATTTTGCCTGTATTTGCTGTGGTGTGCAAATTTACTTACATTCAAATGGCTTGTATTTTATGCTGTGCTGCAGATCTTTACTCACAGAAATTCTTAGAACAATGTATGTGATTTAACATACTTTCCTTTCCTGTAAAATTATGTCTGTAAACCTGACAGCTGTTTGTTTTCTGCTGTAGTAAACATAAAGTCAAATCTGATAGAAAGATAATACTCTAAGTCAAATATTGCAAAGATAGCTTCATTAATTTCACTGGTGCAGACAATTGTGCAGGCTAGTGAAAAGGGAGAGAGAAAACAATTGTGTTTGCCAACCTTGTAACTATTGAAAGGATATATTTGATTTAATTTTTAAATAACCTGTTTTCTTGTGCACTTTAAAGGTTCTAAAAATCAGAAACATGTCTTAAGACCAGAGTCTCTTGAAGGAACAGAAGAAGAGGATCCAGTTACAGCTCTGGAGTGGGACCCTTTGTCAACTGACTACCTTCTTGTTGCTAATTTACATAATGGTATTCGACTAGTTGATTCTGAATCTCTGTCCTGCATCACAACTTTTAGTTTTCCCAGTGCAGCAGCATCTGTTCAGTGTTTAGCCTGGGTTTCTAGTGCACCTGGAATGTTTATAACTGGAGGTAAGGCTTTTATTTCCTGATTTATACAAAGATAACAAATAAAGGACTGAGTCTTCAAAATTGATACTTCAAGTTTGATTTTTCTGTTTCGTAATATTTTTACAAGTACAAGCGTACATGAATTGTACAAAAAAGACCATAACACAAAACCAGACAATAATAAAACTATACTGAGCAGTTTTTAGATGTTCTAAAAATTTTAGGTAGATAAATATGTGACTTTCTACATTTTTTTTTATGCTAAATAATATTTTCCTCATGCACCTTTTAGCAAAAAATATATTAATTCCTTTGGGAATAGAAATAAAAATGCATTGTACTAATTGATGTCACTTCAAAGATTTAAAAAATTGAAAGAAGAAAAGAATCTATTTCCTGCCTCTTTTTCACACCATAGACATTATGGCTCAGGTTGGAGTAATGAGTAAGGAAACTAAGGCTGGCAGAATCTTTTATAATGAGAGAGGTTCCACAGAATTTATCTGTGTTTAAATAGCTAATGTTACTAATGATTGCTGTTAATAGTGACCATGGTGGTGAATGGAGGATAAAAAGGATGCCATGGATGTTACACTAGATGATCTCCAGAGCTCCCCTCCAACCCTAACTATTCTGTGATTCTATGAGAGTGCCTGCCTATAAAATTATTCTTAGGACTTGAAGTTTAATTCACTGCTGTATTTTTGTATAAATCAGTCCTCAAACCACATACTTGTGTGTTTTGTTTTGTTTTGTTTTGTTTTTTTTAAACCTCAGATTCTCAGATTGGTGTGTTACGTGTTTGGAATGTTTCACGTACAACACCTATAGATAATTTTAAATTGAAGCAAACTGGTTTCCATGGCTTGCATGTGCTAAGTTCTCCTCCAAAGAAAAAGTGTAAGTGTGATTTTGTTATTCATTGTAATGGCTGCAACTTAAGAAAATCTTATTTATGAGTCCTGTTATTTCCTGATCAGTGTCTGTAGGGTTGGTCAGCTATTTAGTTCTTAATTCAAATCCCTTCTGCTGCTAGTGGATTAGACAAATGCATAGAGGATGAAGTACTTTATAAGGTCCTTCTTTAGAAGGCCAGGCTTCATACAGGAATTCTCCATTTCTTTTATTTTAAATCTCATTAGAATTCAAGCATTTTGCTCTTTATAATTTTACTTATTATTGAAATAAGAAATAATC
The DNA here is from genome assembly GCA_013400175.1 of Phainopepla nitens. Lineage (NCBI taxonomy): Eukaryota > Metazoa > Chordata > Aves > Passeriformes > Bombycillidae > Phainopepla > Phainopepla nitens. Next base: position 955,889 of record VXBQ01002409.1, read on the forward strand.
TTCTCTCTTTGTCTTTTGCTTTATGTTGTTAAGCATGTTCATCACAGTATCCAACTAAAAATCATCATACATCTTCAACAAGTGAAGCTGTTCCTCCTCCAACTTTAACCCAAAACCAAGCATTTTCTCTTCCTCCTGGTCATACCGTCTGTTGTTTCATGGATGGTGGAGTGGGGCTTTATGACATGGGAGCCAAAAAGTGGGATTTCCTTAGAGATTTGGTATGGTTCATCTCTGTCTTCGAATAGAGAGTTTATGTGGCTTATGCACGTTCTTCTAACAGGAAAAAACTGGAGAATGAAGTCTTTGCAGTACTGTAAAGCAGTTTCTGTTGTTAAAAAGAGCCTAAATTTTTAGGAAACAAAATGACAGTTCTGAAGTTTAAAGTAATCTTTTATTGAAAATTACTGCATTCTGTTGGAAGTATTCTGATGGTTTGTTTAAAACCAGAAATAAAGATTTGAGGACTTGTTTTCTGTTTGTTTATTTTTTTAACTGAAATTTTAGTTTAATGTCTTTCTCAGAAATTTTCTCTAGTGGATTTTCTATAATTCAGAATAAAAGTTTGAGTCAAATCAGAAAGCTATATGGTGAATGCTGTCAGTTTTGGATTACAAAGACTGAATAATTAAATTTTCTTTGAAACTGAAATTCAGAAATGGGTTTAATACATATTAGATGACCCTCTTCTTCACCAGGCTTTAAGTTATTGAGGTTTTTGAGGCTATTTCTCTCCTCCTCTTTCCAAGTTCCCTTTTTACTGAAAAAAAACCCAAACAAACAAAAGCCAAATAATTTTCATTTTACTCCCACATGCATTTGAATAGAGGTTGCTGATTGGTTTTCTCTTTCCATTTTTATTTGGTTTGGTCCTGTAAAGCAACTGAAGCTTAAAAAAAATCTTATATCATACCTGTGTTTCGTATATTTGCCAACTTAAATTCTACAGATGCATGTCTTGGAAAACAACCAATAGATACATGAAATCTCTAGTGGATTGAAGTTTAAACTGCAATGGACATAGATTATATCTAGAATCACAGAATATTCAGTGGGGGTACTAGACAACTTGTAGAACGTGTTCGACATACAGAGCTTTATTTTTTCAGTCAGGTACTTTTACCAAAAGGGAAAAACTGTTCCTGTTTTAAAAATTGAGTTGTTTTGGGTTTTGCTTAGTTTTTTAAATTCAATTTTTTAGCAACATAGTTCCAATAGAAAATGCTAACAAGTTCCTGACACTGCATACTCTGTGGTTTCAGGAAAGAATTTTTCTGGTTTTAATAATAATCTAAGAAAGCATGTTATAGTCCAAGTTATTTTATGTCTTTTAATTTTGACTGATAAGCCTAAATATAAAGGGGTTTTAGAAGTCTTAATTGACCTGACAGGTAAATTAAATAGAATGTATTTTAGAGTTTGATCTAGAGTTGGACTTAAAAAAAAATCAAATGTAATAAAAATGGATTAAATATTTGTTTCATTTAAGGGACATGTTGAGACCATCTTTGATTGCAAATTCAAACCTGATAACCCTGATCTTCTTGCTACAGCTTCATTTGATGGCACAATAAAAGTTTGGGACATAAATACTTTATCAGCGGTTTATACATCTCCTGGTAATGAGGGGGTTATTTATTCCATTTCTTGGGCTCCAGGTAAGAATATTTTGTTGTATACCTAAATATTCTTTGAATTAGCATTGACTGCAGAGTTTGTGATATAAAAGTATTAGTTTTATAAAGAAAGGAGTCTTGTAAGGTTTAAACAAAACTTAATTGGCTGTGAAACCAGCAGAAGTCAATGCTTCAGACCTTGCTGAAGCTTGCCCTTCTGAGTAATGCTCCCAGCATTTCACACTCAGAATGGAGGAGGGAAAATCCCCAGAACAGTTCTAACATGGCATTACACAGATGACAAAATGTCTTGCTTTGCATGAGAAGCAGCTACTTAAAGGAATTCATATTATATTTTGTGCTGAAATGGTGGAACATAAGTATTTAGCTCCTTTTCTTCCTTCTTTGTGTAGGAGTCTAATCACTGAAGAGCTCTGCTTTAACCTTATTAGAATAGGAAGTGTCTTTTCTGCAAAGCATCTACTTTTTCTTAGACAAATCACTGGAGTCACTGGGAAATTTGGTTTTCACTGCTGTTCTGTAACTCTCTTTGGTGTACCTGAAAATACACTTCTCTTAGTTGTCAACAGTTGACAATAGGTTGACATCCCTTTTATATTTCTTTGGACAGTGGATGTTTTTTTTAAAAATTGAAAAAAATTATCTCTCTGTTCTCACTTGCACTTTTAAACTCTTAAGAAATAATAAATAACAAGAGAAAAATACTGGGGTGGGAAATTTAATGTAGTCTGGATATGTGAAATAAATTTGCGCTTTTTCAGAGAGTCTCTTGCACCTTTTACCTCTTCACAAATAATTTGTCTTGCTATATGGACATCATGGCAATATGAAATACAGCACTTATTGCTTGGTTATTTTGTTTTGAAGTTCAAATTCAATTTGTAGTTGTATCTCACATTGGATAAATAGTTTGCTGCAGGAGGCATGTGGGGTTGTTGCTCTTGGTTTTGTTTTTTGTTTAGTTTTTTCATAAAAAAAAAAGTAAATTGGAAGCACATGCTTCAGCTTTGTTCCTTACCACCCTGTCCAAAAGCTCCTGTCCCTCCCAGCCAGAACTTTTGGTGCTTCTTTCACCTTACTCCCAGACAGTTCCTATTTGCCTAGTGCTTTGTTCCTAATATATAATCTAATGCATGCCACCATTTGTTTGGTCTCAGAAGACCTTTGAAAAAAGTGATTACTCCTTTTTTCTTTTTTTCTCCTCCATCATTCTCCTACTTGAGTTTATTTCCATTTTATATATTTACATTGCTAGACTCCTCCTGCATAGATTGTCTTTTCTGCCTCTGAAACTTGCCATAAAATAATAGTCAAAACTTTCCTATAAATCTCCTATTTATGAAAAGCATAGCTATATTGGGATAGAGAGTCACTGTGGTGAGGAGAATTTGGTGGCTTTTGGATTAGATCTGAATTGAATTTTCAGGTTCTCACTGTGGGGTTTTGTACTCAGATTTTCCACCCTGTAGAGTGTGGTTACAGATTCAGATACATTCTTGATGGTCTTAGGTGCAGCGGCGGTGCAAGATTAAGAAAAGAAAATACTCTTAGATGTTCTTTCTCATTTTTATGATTTTTCTTTATATGTAGGGAACTTGAAAGGAAAATGCTCTAGTTGCTACAACTTTAAGCTTGAAACATTGAGGTTACCTCTCAGTTTGAGTCATATGCATCATGGTCATTAATTTCTTACCCGCAAGACTTTTAGCAGGCATTAAGATACTTACACATTTTTACAGCAAAACAATTTGTATTTGACCATTCCTCAAAACAGGAATGTAGAAAAACAGATTAGGCTTTCACTGAAATTGGTGTTTGTGACTTAGAAGCAAATGCTGGCCTTAAACTATGGAAAACTCCTGTACATGTACCATTGATGTCTTATGTTCATATTACATTTCTTCAATTTAATGTAGAACCACTATCGAACAATATTGTGATTTTAAAATTATTGTAATATTTTACAAACATTTTTCTTGAAAGGAAATCTGAACTGCATAGCGGGTGGAACATCCAGAAATGGTGGTTTTATCTGGGATGTTCGAAAAGGCAAAATGATAACCAGATTCAGTGAGGTAAGATTAGATTACTTCTTTTTTTGTCTATATGAAATGTAAGGTAGTGATTCCCTCTAGTGTCCATAAATAGAGGTGGCCAAAGTACATATGTTTTTAAAAGGTGCTATAGTATAAAAATCTGTGGAATTATGTGGGTGCCAGTTTACATGTGTGGCAGAAGTATTTTTACTTCCTCAGACTGGATTTGTGATATGAGAGTGGTGAAGGACCAGATGGACTCTATTATCTTAAAATTGGTCCTGTAGGGATACATGGCAAAAGCATAGCTGATTCCTTCTTAAACTGTGTGAACATATATGAACATACAGATTCAGCATCAAAATGAAAACTGTGTTCTGTATTTTCAAACATAAGGGCCAGAAAAAACTTTCAGTACCTGAAGTCTAGGTCAATAAAGCTCCATTTTGCAGCACACTAAGCAGTATGACTCATTTATTGGCTTGCCTTATATTACCTGAAATTTATTCAGGCGTTTTTAAGTCCTGAAATAGTAGCATAATTTTTATTGGCAGAAGGAGTTGTGTAATACTGTGCTGTAGTATTTTACACTATTTTGTGTATTCCTAGTATATAGCTGTGATCTTCAGATTATAAAGACATAATTATTTAAGTATAGGGTTTGCATCAATTTACAAGTGATGCTCTTTAAGAAGAAAAGTGAGGGAGTGAGGAGAGGCACAGGCAGAAAACAAATATACCTACCTTCAGGAGTTCTGGGATTTCAATACCAATATTTGCATTTGCTGCTAAATATCTTTTCTGTAATACTGGGTCTGATACATGTCCCAAATAAGTTTTCTCATACCACAATTTTTCATGCCCACTACCTTCATTATTCCAACAAGTAACTAACATTTATTCAGAATCACTGAATTATTAAGGTTGGAAGGGACCACAGGGAGTTATCTGGTCCAACATCCCTGCTCAAGCAGGGTCATCCTAGAAGACTTTGCACAGGATTGCATCCAGATGGTTCTGGAATATCTCCAGAGAGGGAGACTCCCCAGCCTCTCAGGACAACCTGTTCCAGTGCTCGGTCACCCACACAAAGAGAAGTTCTTCCTCAAGTTCAGGTGGAACTTCCTGTCCATCAGGTTGTGCCCATTGCCTCTTGTCCTTTTGCTCAGCACCACTGAGCAGAGCCTGGCTCCATCCTCTTGGCACCTCCCTCCAGATACTAACAGACATTGATGATCACCTCTCAGTTGTGACTTCTCAAGGCTGAACAGGCCCAGCTCTCTCAGCCTTTTCTTGTAAGAGAAATCATTTTTGTTGCCCCCTATTGGACCCTCTCCACAAGCTCCATGTCTCTCTTATACTGAGGGGGATAGAACTCAGCACAATACTCCAGCTATGTCCTCAGCAGGGCAGAGTAGAAGAGCAGGATCATATTCCTTGACCTGCTGGAGTGCTGTTCCTAATGCACCCCAGGTCACCCTTGGCCTCTTGGCCACAAGGTCACACTGCTGGGTGGCTCATGGACAGCTTGGTGTCCACCAGGATCCCCATGTCCTTCTCCACAGAGCTGCTTCCCAGCAGATCAGCCCCAGCCTGTCTGGTGCCTGGAGTTTTTCCCTGCCCTGCTGCAGGACCCTGCATTTGCCTTTGCTGAATTTCAGCTGGTTCCTCTCTGCCCATCTCTCCAACCTGCCAAGGTCCCTGTGAAGGGCTGCACAGCCCTCTGGGCTATCAGCCACACCTCCCAGCTTTGTGTCATCAGTGAACTTGCTAAGGAGGCCTCTGTCTCTTCACCAAGTCATTGATGAACAAGCTGAACAATTCTGGGTCCAGTATTGAACCTTGGGGGACACCACTAGTGATAGGCCTCCAGATAGATGCTGTGCCATTGATTACAACCGTCTGGGATCTGCCCATTCTCAGTCCACCTCATTGTCCCCTCATCCAGTTCACACTTGCTGAGTTTGACTATGAGGACTTTGTGAGAGACAGTATTGAAATTCGTGCTGAAGTCAAGGTGGGCAAACCCACTGCTCTCCCCTCATCCGTCCAGATAGTTGTGTCATCATAGAAGGTGATCAGGTTGGTCAAATGTGACTCATCTGTAGTGAATCCATGCTGACTACACCTGATCACCTTCATGTCATTCATTTGGATAGAGCTGGTCTCCAGAATGAGGCATTCCATCACCTTTACAGGAATATAGGTGAGGCTAATTGACTAGTAGTACCCTGGGACCTCCTGTTTCTTTTTGAAGACTGGAGTGATAACCACTTGTTAAATGCCACATGTAAATGTTTTCAGCATTTGTGGATACATCCTGTCAGGGCCCATGGAGCTGTGGATGTCAAGTTTGTCTGTGTGTTCTCTAACCCAGTTCTTCTTGATCAAGGGAAAGTTTTCCTTCCAACATTCTTCTCTGCTGCTCCCTTGAGTCAGAGATTCCTGAGAGCTGGTTTTGTCAGTAAAGACTGTTGTAAAGAAGGTTACAATAACTGTGGTTTCTCTGCATCATCTGTTACCTTACCAGGGTCCCCCCTCCTTTTACTAATGGGCCTACATTATCCTTGGTTTTCCTTTTGTTATTAATGGAGTTGAAGAAGCACTACTTGTTGTCCTTGACATTCTTGGCCAGATTTAATTCCAGATGAGCCTTTGTCTTCCTTATCTCATTTCTGCTTATTCTGACAATCTCTCTACATTAATTCTAAGTGGTCTGACCCTGCTTCTATCTCCTGTATATTTCCTACGTGCACTTAAGTAATGACAGAAATTCCTTGGTCATCCGTGAAGATCTCTTGGCCCCTTTACCCAATTTCCTTTTCATTGGGGTGCATTGTTCTTGAGCCAGGAGGAAGCGATACTTGAATATCAACTGGTTCTCTTGGACCCTTTTTCCCTGCAAGGTGTGTTCCCATGGAACAGTTTGAAGAAAATCCCTGAAGAGACTAAAGGTAGCTCTGCTGCAGTCCATGATTGTATCTCACTTGCTGCCTTCCTTCCACCTTGCCTGATACTGAACTCCACAGTCTCAATGGTCACTACAGCCAAGGTTGCGCCCAGCCTTCATATCTCCCACAAGACTTTCCCTGTTTGTTAGTGTGAGGTTCAAGCAGCACAACATTCCCTGTGGGATCCTCCACTACCTGTGACAGGAAATTGTCATTAACCCTTTCCAGGAATCTGAAGCACTGTTTGTGCTTCGCTGTGTTCCTTCTCCTGTAGATGTCAGGGTAGTTAAAGTGCCCCACAAGAACCAGGGCCTGTGACTGGGGCTGCTTCTAGCTGGCTGTAGAAGGCTTCATCTGCTTCTTTTTACCTATCAAGCAGCTTATAGCAGAATGTCCTTTATCCAAACCATAAGCTCTCGAGTTAACCATCATCCACCCCAAGACAGAGCTTGATGCATCCTAAGTGTTGCCTCACACAGGAAGAAATTCCACCAGTGTGACTTCCTGACCTGTCCTTCCTAAGCATTGTGTAGCCTTTTGTGGCAACATCGCAGTAATGCAAGCTATCCCACTGTGACTCTGTAATCACAGTGTGGTCAAAGGCCAGTGACTGCACACAGATCTCTAGTTCATCCAGTTTGTTTCCCATACTGCATGTGTTGGGGTACAGGCACCTTATAGAATTATTTGTTTGTGTCCACATAGCAGTGGAGATGCAAAGGGATACCCCATAGTCCTTTCTAGTGATTATGTTTTCAGCTGCTTGTGCTTGCTGTAGGTACTGCCTCTTAAGCTTTCTTATGCTACTAGAGTGGTTTCTGTTGTTCTCTCCTTCCCTACACATTCTCTGGCAAGCCTGGCTCTGGCCTCTTTCCAAACTAGTTTAAAGCTCTCACAATGGGCCCTACAAGCTGCTGAACTAAGATCCTTTTTCTTCTTTGGGACAGCTGGACCCCATTTGTTGCCAACAGGCTTGGTGTTGTATAAACTGACCCATGATCAAAACCCCCAAAATTGTGCTGGTGGCATCAGTATCAAATCAAATTGTTCATCTGCATGATCCTCCTGTTTCTGTGATGGTCTGCCACATCACTCCCTGCAGCTGGGAGGACAAAGGAGAATGCATGCTTGTGCTTCACATCCTTTGAGCAGTCGTCCCAAGGCCCAAAGTTCACTCTTGATTGTCCACAGTGTTCTTTATTTAAGCTTCAGGTTTCTATAGTTATGGATTGCTCATTCTTCAGCTTGACCCAGTTTTGTCTCTTGGATCCTAGAGGCCATAGCGGTTTTACCACCTGTCTCCATAGTCCCAGTGTTTTGGATTTGGATTCTCAAACATCCAGCTGATATTGGGCACTCATTATAATGTGGTTTTGTACAGTATACTGTACTGGGAGAAAAGGGCTGAAGCCCATAGGAGAATAAAGTAAAAAAGATGAGTCAATAGATTAGAGAAAAAGGGGTGAATTATTTCTTATTGATAGGTATTTTGCATTTTTTGAAGCATGGAAAGAATGGAATCTTCTGCATTGCCTGGAGTCATAAAGATTCCAAAAGAATAGCAACCTGCAGCAGTGATGGATTTTGGTGAGTGTTATTGGAAGAAAAAAAATTGTTCAATGCACTTCTCAAGTCCATAAATTTTGTCAGTAGTCTCAGTAATTAATTTTTAAACTTTTCTTACTGGACAAAAATTATATTCATCTTTTGTACTTGTTAGGGTATGTTTTTCATGATTTTAAGAAAAAAAATTGAGGAAATGCTTCCAAAAGGAATAGTGTCTAAGGCACAGTGATAGTGAAAGAAAATACTGATTTTTATTTGGACAAGAATATCTTTCTAGGCTTCTTACCTGTAGAGGACACTTTTCAAAAAGCCATCCAACTTTACCGGTCCTAATTTTTTTTTTTTTTTTTTAGTTTATTGTTTCCAGGACTAAAAAGTACTATTTTAGAATTAAATAATTACAGGTGCACTATCACAGGAGTATAATACCTCATTTCTAAAAACGAATGAATGTTCTTTGAAACCAATTTAGCATATATTGTTTCAGTACATTTAAAAAGTCCTTCTTCATTTGTTTCCTCTGCTACCTATGTCATTCCAACTCAAACATAATGGGCAGAAATTTTAAAAAACAATCAACTTTCTTTTTAAGTCATAAAGATCTATTTGTACCTTAAAGCCATGACTACAACTTTGATTCTGGGCTATGAGGATCCTTTCAAGAAAGATGTACCATAGTTATTATCTTTAAAGCCCCTCTGAAGAAACATGGATATTGAAGTCAGAGTAGATGTTGTATAATCAACATCCAGTTAAATGTTGTTATTGAGGGGCTGATATTGTTTGTGGCTGTTTTTCCTATTCTTTGTGTATATCTTTTTGCTCTCTGGCTTATTGGCACAGACTATTAATTTTGGATAGCCTACCCAGAATGTATTTTTCCTCATAATATCCCACTGTAATTGGTTTCAGTATTATTCGAACCATTGATGGCAATGTTCTTCACAAGTACAAGCATCCAGCTGCAGTGTTTGGCTGTGATTGGAGTCAAAACAACAAGTAAGTAAAAATTAACCCAAAGAATTGACAATACCAGTAAAGGAACACAAAGTTATCTAGAATGTGATATTCACTGTGATAGTAAAACACTGAAATTATCTGTTCCAAAGTAGGATATACCTGTAGCAGCTCTCTCTTCCCAGTAGTATATTTCATTGACCACCATGAACTTTCTTAACTTTCAAAGGAGGATCATTTCATATTGCTGAGAGAAAAAAAAAAAATCTAGCTGAATGTATAATGGAGAGAAAAAAAGCAGACATTTAATACTGGTAAAGAGGAGTTTAGATTGGTGTCCTTGTAATGACTGCTAAGGTGAAAATGTAGCAGACAACTAAATACATTGTGATTATATGGAAATTCTGTAGATAATTCCTGTGAAAATGTAGCAGACAACTAAATACATTGTGATTATATGGAAATTCTGTAGATAATTCCTAATAATAACATGAGAGCTTTTTGTTAAAAAAAAAATTATACAGTAACTCAATTTAATAATAGTTGTGTATTGGGTGCATGGCCAGACTAGTGCAAATATATTCCCCATTGCAACTAATGGATCTTTATCAGGTTTTTTCTGATTTAGTTTTTTTTTTTTTAATTGGATTATCAGTAGCTACATCTTGGTAGATGAAGGAGATGAAGAAGAAGCAAAAATTTGCTATTAAAAAAAATCAAATTGCATATTTTTTTAACATTTAAAAAAGCATTCATCATCATCTCTCTGACCAAGGATTTTGCTGTTTTTATTTTGCAGAGATATGATAGCTACTGGTTGTGAGGATAAAAACGTTCGTGTTTACTACTTGGCCACCAGCTCTGATCAACCACTGAAAGTTTTTGCTGGTCATACTGCAAAGGTGTTTCATGTGCGGTGGTCTCCTCTCAGAGAAGGAATCCTCTGCAGTGGTTCTGATGATGGGTGAGTATTTCTGAACTATTAGAAAACTTAAACCTCAAGCAGGACTGTTGGAGAAACTTAAATCTTTACTTGTAATAGTGTTGTCAATACTTAACAATCTAAATCTTTGGCCTTGTTCAGATCCAGGTTTTAGCTTTGCTCTTCGCTTTATGTAGTATTTGGGCAGCAGGATCATAGTCTGAAATTGTCACAACTGCTGTAGTAGTGCAAGTTTCCAAATGCTTTCCCAGGAGTAGGGTCAGTGCCTGATGCTGTTACTGCAAGGAATGGCACAAGGAGGATACCACATGTTTACGTCATGTCTGAAGAAACAGGTGCAAGACCTGCTCTTAGTTGATATTTTTCAGAACTATATTTAAGTAGAATCTGCAGAGAATTTTAATGAGTATTGGATACTTCTGGTTTTTGGTTTGAGGCCATTGCTTCTGAGGGAGAGCACATCAGTCCTAGTAAGCAGGAGGAAGCATTTTTCTGTGATTCTAAACCACTTCCCTGCAGAGTATACAAAATATTTTTGTGAAGGATATTTTTGCAATATTTGGAGTATTGGCTTCTCTTGCTTTCCCGTTATTATTCATTAGAGTTTTATGCTTGAAGCAAAATCTTTCAGTTCATAGTGTAGTGTTTCATGACAGGAGACAACTTCATAGCAAACTTCTTGAAAATAAAATACATTGAACAGGACTGGCCCTACAATTGAATCCTGAGGAGCATTGCTGGTGAGCAGTCGCCAGCCAGATTTAGCCCCTTTCACTACAACTCTTTGAGCCCTGTTGCAATGCAAATAAATATCATGATAAATTTGAAGTTTAAAATATTGCTGAAGTAGAGATGATTATATTTCAGTAGGTGATCTGACGTAGATTGTTCTCTTTTATCCTGTTTCAGTACCGTTCGGGTATGGGATTATACACAAGATGCTTGTATAAATGTCCTTAGTGGACATACAGCTCCAGTACGGGGACTGATGTGGAATCCTGAAATTCCTTACCTTCTCATATCTGGCAGTTGGGACTATACAATTCGAGTCTGGGACACAAGAGATGGAACGTGTTTGGACACAGTTTATGATCATGGTGCAGATGTATATGGTAATATCTTTTAAATTTTGTTTTCTTTCTGAATTGAAATGCATTCTAATATGTTTTGAAATTTTTAAAGTAATTTAATCAGACAGGTTATTAGATAAACTTATTTGACCTCATTCTTAAATGTCCCCTCTGCTAGGATTAACGTGTCATCCTAGTCGTCCATTTACTATGGCATCCTGCTCTCGTGATTCCACTGTGAGGCTCTGGTCATTGACACCCCTTATAAGCCCTTTACAAATAAATATCATAACAGACAGATGTTGGGATGATATCATTGGCAATACAGGTAAGCAAGCTGTATAAGCCATTGTTTTAATTTTCTTTCTATTAATATTCCTATTCCTTTGTTTGTTTTTTATTTTAAATTCATATATAAATCTTTTTGTGTGTTAGATCGCGCTGTGGAGTCTGGAGCTCCTCCTTTGCTGTGTGGTAAAGTTTCCAGGGATATTAAACAAGAATTGGAAAAATTGTCAGGAAATCCTCAAGGGAAAAAACTAAGGTGGTTTTCAGAATTTTTTTCAGTAAGTATTCTGCAAATTAGGGATGTTGTCAGCGTGCATGACTTTCTTTTCTGAAGTCAATCTCCAAAATTGAGATTTCTTTTTTTCTCTACCATTTTTTTTCTCTCTTCCTTGAAGGGAGCTTAGAAAATAGGCAGAAATCAACTCATTTCTTAACTGGTTGGCACATAAAAATGTCCGTGACTGAATTGTTTGTCAGTTGCAAAAAACAAATTTCACTAATTTAGCTTTGCAAAAAGCTAGTTTGTTTTTTTGCAAAGCTAAATTAGTGAAATAATATAATTTTCTATAGGGAAGGTGTATTTGACATCAATTTGCTATTGAAGAAAATGGTATTATGTGTTTAATCACACTGCGTTAGAGTTTTACAATTTTTAATTAAGCATTTAATTACTCAAAAGAACACCTTCACTACTGGTAAGGTTTGAACTGCCTGAGTGTCTGTGCCCAAACTGCTCTTTATGTTTTAGGAACTGCAGACCCAGATGACCCTTGCCTCAGTATCCATCTGTTGGCTTTTCTCCATTGCACAGTAATATTTTCTATAAATTGCTGCAGCCTCTTAGTGCAAATGAGTTAAAAGTATGGGTTCCTGTGAGTTCCTACCTGAATAGGAGCTGCACTTGCAGTAGAACAAGGACAAAATTACTTGGAGCTACAGGTTCTACTACTGCTGGAGCTTGTGTCAAACACTGTTGCAATTTAAGTCAAAACATTGATCTAAAAAGACCTAGTTCATCCAAAATATTTGGTTTGAGTTCTAGCTAAATTGAAGGAAATGATGAAACAATCTTTCTCAATTTCAAACGTAGACATTTTCTCTTTTGTTAAAAATATATTCATGGAATTCATTGTTTTACAGAAGTTATAAATTTTGATTTCCCATATTGATTTGAGAGTAAAACTGTGTTAAGAATAGTAGAATTTTCCAAGAACAAAAACTTTTTTTATCAGGTATGCTTAGTACTTTTTGAGTCCAGAAAATTAGGTATTGTGCTAAACTATAAGAAATCTAATAAGAGTTTTAGTGGACAGAAAAAAGGAGAGAGTAGTCTTTTGTTGGTTTTTTTGTTTGGTTTTTTTTTTGAGGTGTGGGGGAAGGTTTCCCTAGTAGGATTTTATGCTTTTTATAAGCTCAGAAATAACTAGACTCCTAAACTTGTAATCCTGTTATTCTTAGAAAAGCTTCTTTAAGCCAAAGGTTTAATGATATTTTTAAGCTTTTGATTACTCACTCACTTCTAGATTTCATTCAGTGTTAAGCTGTTGTCCTGTTTCTACAGAAGGATTGATTCAAAGGCTGGACCAACAGAAATGCTTAAAATGTATTTTTTAAAAAAATTATTTTGTGCATATACATTATACTATATGTGTCTGCTTTAGGATTTACTAGGTTGTGGCAGTCAAGCCTTGAAGCTCTTTTCTACTTGGCCCAGGCCTTTGCTTTACAGAAAGTGGTAAACAAGTCCTGGGTCAGCTTCTGCATGCCAGCAGCAGACACAAGATAACTTGTATTTTTTTGAGAGCAAAAGGGAAAACTCATGAGCCCTCAGCTATGTCCACACATAACCAAATAGGTTCATGGCTCTCACTGTATCTTTTCAGCCTTTAAGAAGACTAAAGGACTTGTAGTATCGGGAATTATTCATATTTTCATAATAAAGGTTCTAATATTGAAATGATCTGAAATTGTATTTCTTGGAGTTGACTGACAAATGTTTTCCCATGTCTTTGTAAGTTCAAGTTTCTCTCTTGAACCTAGCAGTAATAAAATGCTTCTCTAACAATTTTAGCCTCCAGGAGGCAGCAAAAATTTATGGGACTTGGTTGCTGTAATAAAAGGACAAGATGACAGTTTGCTTCCACAAAACTACTGCAAAGGAATTATGCATATGAAACACCTCGTCAGATTTAGACTGGTAAGTGAAGCACAAACAATATGTGAAAATGGTTGTTATTCCATGTAGTATTTCACTATTTAAAAATAACATTCAGTACTTTACAAAAGGTCACAACCTCATGTCCAAAGATATTTGTGCAATACCAATTCTTCACTGCAATACTAGTCTGTTACAATAATATCTAGCTGTGTGACTTCATGCATACTCCGTGTTAAAATGCTATGTTACAGTTATTAAATAGAAAGGATTTTTTCAAAACAATTGAAAGAAATTGCAAAGCAATCATCACAACAGTTTCAGCCATGAAGCGAGTTTGTCTTGCCTGTTATATGCACTGTACTTTTATGTTCAGTAAAGTCAGATTATTTGCTTGTATAAACATGAAGTGTGTATCTATGTTCAGATGTACAGACAGCAGAATTCATGTCTCAGAATGCGGGAGAGTAGCAGAAGTATTTCTATAGCTCTCTGGAAGAAGGAATGGCAAGAACTTGTCATTAGTACAGATAGGCAGCTTAAAAGTGACTTGGTTGAGAATAGGAAATTCAAGTACTAGGCCATAAATTTATTAGTAGCTGCATTTATGAACATGCAACCAGATACACAGTTTGTGTAGAATATGCAGAATCATTGTGCTGTCAGGAAGTTCTTAGGAGTACTAAAGAATCCCATACTCTGATGACTGGATTTTAAATAGAGGAAAGATGATCTACTGGTGTGGAATGCACTAGTCAGCCCCAGGGCTAATACTTGCCAGGTATCACCTGTTCTTTGCTGTTACATGCTGTCTCTTTTGTAAAATCATAGGCTCTTTAAGAGTGTCCTACATTCCTTAGGACTCTCAAGGGATTAAAGTTTATTAGTGTTGCTAACTGTAATGACAGCAGCTGTACTGCTCATCCTATGAAGCTCTGTTTGTGTGTCCATGTGTCCAAAAAACCAGTTTTCTCAGCCAATTAGCTTGAGAAGACATTAAATATTGACTTGTGCAGTGCCAGCAGTTTATTTATCCCTGCAACATGATTTCATGCATTCTGGTGACCTAGAGTAACTACAGTAATTGCTGGGCATTCTGTGGACCTGGATTAATTGTTCACATTAATTAAAAGTATTTTTCCCTTCTTGCTGACTCAGAGTCTTGTTTGAGATCTTTAAGAGAAAGTATGGGGTAGGGTAATGCTGACTGCTCATTAAGGACTGCTAATAATTTCTTTTCCTTAGGAAACTAAATAATGGCACTGCAGCGCCTACACATTCCAGGATGAAGTTAGGATGTAGAGCAACTCTGTTGTTTCTGTATTTAGGAAGCAGAGAGGATGCATTGGAGATTTTAGCATGAAAATAATAAAAAGTTTACAGGTGCTGAGGAAAAAAATTAATGTAGTATTTTTTTAAAAAAAACAGATCCTTGGGAGCTGCCATTGGTCTACATGGCAGTTTACTTTGGTGAAGAATGTTCAAAATTCATTCTCCATCTTCCATATATGGTACTGCAAAGACGTGAATAGCCAAATGCCATCACTATGCACTGATGATAGAATTCAACTTAGATTGAAATGGGAATCTCCCTTTGCTTTTTTTTTTNTTTTTTTGCTTTACATATAATTCTGGTGCAGCTTGCCAGATGAAGAAATTTAGTCGTACCTTCCCAAATAATATAAAAATTGCAGTAGTTGGGAATAGAAATAATTTCCTGGCCATAAGGTTAACGGGGCATGACAGATGAGACCACAGAGCCTTTTGTCTACCAGTTAAGCCTACTGTCTTTGTTATTTCTTTATGTGGACATCATTATAATGATGATATGAACAATATTCAGCTCTGTATAGTTTATGGTCACAAGTATGTTTTTTTTAAAGTTTTGAAATATCAAGATTTTCGAGGGACATTGGGGTGAATTACTATTATATATGTGAATAAAAAAAGTTAAGTTATTCTAGGAAGATAATCAAGGAAAATGTATATGTACAACAAACCACTAACACATTTACTTTAACAACATACACATAGTTCACTGTAATCTCATTGAAATATCTTTCAATTAGCCTTTTCTCTAAAGAATTTTTTTTCTTAAATTATAATCTTTATGTGCTGCTGTAATATTTGGCAATAGTTCATTCTTAAGAAAACTTGTTTTCATTACAGAAAACTTTTTTTTTTCCTCTCAGTCCAAGGCACAAGAACTGACAACAGTAAAGATGTCTAAGTTTGGAGGTGGTATTGGTGCACCAAGCAAAGAGGAAAGACTCAAGGAAGCTGCAGAAATACATTTAAGATTGGGACAAATTCAGCGATATTGTGAGCTAATGGTAGAACTTGGAGAGGTAAAATATCAGAACACTATTGAAAAATAAAAAAATATGAAGGTTTCTGGAAGCCAGTTTCCCTAGCAAAGATGAGGAGGCCATGAATGGGTCACAAGTCCCCAAAAGAGTAATCTTGTTCCACTTATTTTTACCATATGCAGTCTAAAGCATAACTCATTCCTTATTTAGCTCTTGAAAATTTTATTTTTAATGGGAGAAAAGTTACACTAGTTCAAAATATGGCCGTTTCTCAAACAGAAATGATCAAGTTAAATGTATTGCTGCTTTCTTCTAGTGGGACAAAGCTCTCTCAGTTGCACCTGGTGTATCAATGAAATATTGGAGGAAGTTAATGCAAAGGTAAGTTAATCAAAATATGATGGCGAATTGTAGCTTCAGTCCATAAAAGGACACAGACAAGTAGGAAGCATGGATGCTGTTACATGATATACTTGTCTTTTGTTCCAGCATTCTAGTGATGTTACTTTTTGTTCAGTAAGCTTTGGGGGAGAACTGTGGAGGGTTTCAACAATAACATTGTGTACAAGAATCAAAGAGTTGAACACAAATTGTAATTTTATAAAGTCTTTAGTGCAGTATTCACAGTTTGTAGGTCTGGAAAGGCAGATTGCTTTCAGTGAACTTTATTTGGCTTCATCTAACACATAAACCATATAGGTAAGTTTAGTGATTGTTCATATATGTAGATCTTTCTTGTTTATTTATTAATTTGTTTAATTAGGAGAGCTGATCAGTTAATTCAGGAAGAAAATGATGATGTCATCCCATATTGTATAGCTGTTGGAGATGTGAAGAAACTGGTTTCTTTCTTTACTTCAAGAGGTCAGCTTAAAGAAGCTCTACTTGTTGCACAGGTATTACATCTCCCACACTAGTGTATATGTAGTGTTTAGGTCTTAGCTTGTAACTCAGAATATGACATGCATATTTAAAAGGCAAAATAACTGAATAATGATGCCCAGTCTTTACTTTCATGTGGTATTGATCAGTTTTTATATAGAAATCCTAAGAAGGAGGTACCTCATGTTTATAGATTTAAAGCCTGATTCTTCTAAATTGCAACAAAATGACCATAATAAAAATTGATGTGTTGAATTTCATTTGAAATGGAACCTGATTTGCAACAGCCAGTACTGCCCTTAACATCAAATTAATTTAGGATTTAATTCTCTTTAATTTCTATGGAGAAATCATCTGTATGTTTTAGCTAACACAAGCTGTAGAATGTAACTTTGACACATGCTTAGATTTAACAAGCTATAATGTTTAAACTTTAAAGCAAGTGAAAGCTTCACAAAGATCTTAAGATCTTAATTTTTCATGTAAGAGTTATTGCAGAGATATTACAATACAATACAATAGTCTTTGTCTCAAAATTTTAATAAGATAATAATGAGCAACAAAATGCCAGGATTTACCTTCCCTTGTAATTGAGCCCTGAGGTGTAGTGGTCATCCCAGCTACATCTTAAAGCATGTAAAAGAACTTCAAAAAAATCACAGAATCAATTAGGTTGGAAAACACCTCTGAAATCACTGAGTCCAAACCTTGACCAACCACCACTTTGTCAACTGATTGCATTTTAACCCACATGGATCTCTTCGAATTTAATGTTAGAAATAAATTGTTGCCAGAGACAAAGAAAATTTCACCTTAAGCCGCTATATGCCAAATCTTTCCAGATTTGCTGGTATACCTCAGAACTATCTATGGACTTCATCCTTCCCCCAGAGTTGCTTGCTCCTTGGGGTGTAAAAATCAAGGTTGTGGCCTTCACCATCCATTATATCCAAATGTTGAAAACTCCTGCACAAATATATAGGAAGGAAGAAGTCTCTTGCTTCAGTAGAATTCTTGTATGGCTAGATAAAACTAGGATAAGATTTAGTTGTCATTGGTTTAAACATTCAAACATTTTCTTTGTTATAACTGGGCTTTGTAAAGTTTTTATAGATCTTAGATGATTTTAATTGTTGTTGGAAAATTTCATTTCATCTTCAATTTGAATTCTGCATTAATTAATCTATATTTTATTCACTTCCAGGCAGCTTGTGAAGGAAATATACAGATGTTACCACTCTCCACAACAAGTGGAACTTCAAATTCAGGTGGAAACAATACAGATGATTATAATGAGTAAGTTGTTCTGGTTTATAACTATAAATCTCATCTTACTTTAGAGTGTAAAGTCATTAAGGGAGATAAAGCATAGTGGCTTAATTTGGTTGGCATCAGCAATGCCAAGTTCGACAAAATATTGCATTTTCTGCTACTTAGTAGAGTTACTAACTACCTGATGCTACACTAATTTCCCTATTGTTCCTCCTTGCACAAAATGGATTTTTCAAATGTATATATTATAATTATAAATGTCCTTTTCACTTGCTTGATAGTTAAGATGCATTCCAGTGCACTAAAATATATAGCATACTAATTAAGAACTTTTGGTGAGTAACAAGTTTCTGTGATCCCCTGTTATTACATACAATCCCCTCCTGAAGCTTGGCTGTTTGTCATCAGTGAAGGTTCTGGTAATGCAAAATAAAAATCAAGCTGAGAGAGTAGGTTTAGATTAGATATTAGGAAAAAATTCTTTACTGTGAGAGCAGTGAGGCGCTGGATGAGGTTGCCCAGAGAAGCTGAGGATGCTCGAACCCTAGAAGTGTTCAAGGCCAGCTTGGATGGGGCTCTGAGTAACCCAGTCTAGGGGAAGGTGTACCTGCCCATGGCAGGGGCTTGGGACAGAGTGGTCTTTAAGGTCCCTTTCAACAGAAGCCATTTTATGATTCTGTGATTCTCATTGTCCATGCCCATAAAAAAACCCCAAATATGCACCTCTCCTTGTCTAGAACAGCGCTCAAAAACCTGAATTACATTATCAAGTTACAGGTGTGGCAACAAAAACAGCTTGAAGGCTTTGTAGTTACCTCATTTACATGAGCAGGTTTTGAGCAATTAGAGAAATACTGGTGCCGAATTTATGGGTACAAATTGGATATCCAAATATTTGATTTTCCTTCTGTCAGTCTTATGAGACATTTCCTACTGATGTAAACTTTGGAAAACTTACTTTGGGAAGCTCAGTATGCACCAAAATAAGTAGTGGATGAAGCTTAAACAGATTGCATTTTTCCAGCTAGTAGTGTCATTATCTGTGAGCCAAACATAGCAGCTTTTAGGGTAGAGAAGCAAACGTGGTGAATTTTACATAAATTAAGACCCAAGGCACTCCAAATTTAAAGTGACCTTGCAGAATTCATTTTTTGTTCTTGCAGTCTCCTGCAGAAGGTCAGTAAGGAACTGGCAAATTGGTATTTCCAGGATGGCCGTGCAGTGCTTGCAGCATGTTGTCATCTGGCTGTTGAAAATATAGAGGTAATAGTTTTTTTTTCTTTAGTGATGAAAAAGCTGACATTGACTTCCTTTTTACATCTCCACACTTCTTTTAAAAGTTATGTATCGCATTCTGAAATAGTATTTGGTATTTGATTTTTTTTTTATATTTATGCAGTTAGATAGTTATAGTACAAAAGTTAGTATAAAAACTCCCTTGATTCTCTTAAATTCAAGGTTTCTCTCATGCACAGAAGGTAGCATTTTATTTACAATGTCTTGTTATATTACACAATATAAAATACTTAAGTACCTTAGATATATACATCTAAGTGCTACTGTTTATGGTGACCTAAAATACCCATTCAGAACTCGAAGTTACTGTGCTGAAGAAGATGCAGTCATCCACCTTGAAGAACTTACAGCCTAAATGAAAAAGTAAATAGTAAAAAAGAACCCCACCCCTCAGTACAAAAATAGAACTGACATGTAGGAAACTTTTTTTTTGTTTGCTTGTAGTTTTACAAATTGTTTCTTTTCCTCATTTTATCTGGATTTTGCTGACTTTAAATGTTTTTCCTCCTCTATCTCCCCAAATAAATATAATTCCACCCCAATGAGCTATTCTGAGAGAAATTGAGAATCAGTTAGTGCCTATATTTCTAAATAGGCATATTTCAGGTTGCTGTGTAGTCTCAATTTGCCTGTTGGTAAATATGATTGCTCAGAGACAGTAAGAATAGGACAATCCTTCCCATTTTCTTGGGGTTTTGAGTCTCTTTTCATTGAAAGAAAGGGAGAAATATACACTCTGAATGCTAGTGTCCCTAAAATTTGATGCATTTTAGGAATTGTATTTATGTGAATTCTTCAGTTGAATAAAGGAAGATTCTGCTAATGGAAATTTATTTGGTTGTTTAAAAATACATTAACACATAGTGCACAATTATTTATTTATTCAAGAGACACAAAATATATATAATTGAGTTTAATTATTGCATATTTTGTCCTTCTGTAAAAAGTCTCAGGAGTAAATGTCATATGTTCAACATAATGAATACCCAAAACTGCTGATGTCCCTTTTAACTTTTTCATTGAGCAGCTTGCAATGGCAAACCTGATTCGTGGAAATGAACTGGAGTTGGCAGTCAGTGTGGGTACTGTCCTGGGAGAAAGTGCAGCAGAAGCAACACATTATGCCCTAGAATTGCTAGCAAGAAAATTTATGGCAGTAATAACATGGTAAGAATTTCTTAATCCAAAGAAGATTTTTTTCAGTTTTCTCCCTGACAAAAAAATCAAGGTGTGTCATTGTGAAATTTTTATAGAGATCAAACCACCATGAGAAGGGAGAATAAAAATTGCTGCTTGAATAAGAATTGCTATATTAGGCCTTTGAAATACTGGGCATGCAAATGTTCTGCTTTAATCTCAATATACATTCCATGTTCATGGTAAATGAGAGAGAAGTCATTGTCAGCGTATGAAATCCACTGAAAAAAACCTCCTGGCTACTTGGGCAAGATGTAGCTTATGAAGTCCTAGTTTGTACTGAGTAAAAAGGACTGCTTCAAAAAAAGTAAGGCTGGAATTTATTATAAAAATCAGAAGGAACAGCTCAAGTAGTAGATATATGAAGTGATTTTTAAGTACTTGATTGAAAAATATAAAACTACGAGCCTGAGGAATTATCTTCTATTGGTATTAGGAACACAAGACTCCTGCAAAGATTTAAGGATGAAACTGGATTACTGTTTAATTCTGCAGAAGTAACTTCTCTCTTGCATATAGGGGAAACCTTCTGTGGTAAATTTTCTCATTCTAGTGGCTTTACTTTGAAGAATACAACTTCTTGTTTATCTAACAATGAAAAAGCAGAAAACCTTCCTAAACTGTATTTGGCAGTTGTGTAACTGGTTTGTAATTAACATTTCATAGAAAATGTGTACTTAAACAGTTAAGGATCAGTTTTATTTCTACACTTAGTATTTGCTAATTTATCTAGAAATAGTCTGAGAGAAGCGTAGTGGAACTCATCTCTACAGAACATTTAGCTTTCATTAGACAATGAAGCACCATAGAAAAAGATAAAATAAGAAACTGATGACTTGCTGCTTTCATTTTGCAGTGATTTAACATTTACTGCATTGCACCAGTCCTAACAGAGCTGTTTTGGCAACTTCATCTGCAGCTTCTAAAGTGTCTCAAGCTCCTTCTTTGATCTCCCTGCCTTCATTGTGAAGAGTGATTTTTATGTAGCCTCCAATAGGAAGCACTGGATGTGGAGTTAAGAAAAACAGTGTGTATTTTTTCCAGTGCCATTACAAAACTTGTTCTGATGTAAGGGCTGTAATTAGTGCTTATAATGCTAATTATTTGTGTTTATGGCAATAAAGGTTCAATAAACTTAGAGCATGTGCACACTGAAGTGTACAGGGGTATATATGATAAAATTTTAAAGTGGTGTTCTGCATATTGCCCAGGTATTCATCTGGATTTGTCAATGGGTTTCACACACTATACTGAACATCCTGCAATCCTGGATTCTGATTGTCCCTGGATTTCAGCTGTCACCACATATTTTTTTATATTCTGTAGGAAAAGATCAGAGATTCATGACTCTGATTGTTTTGTAATAAAGAGATTTTCACACAGCATAATCCCCTTGGTTAACTGCATTCATAAGATCATATATAGGGAAGCTGGAGTTCATGGGCCTCTGATATTTGAAGGGCTCCCTTTTTTTTTTACTGGTTGTTATGCTTAGGGATATCCATCAGCTGGAAACATTTCACTGTAAAAAAGCACTTAATTGTAGACACCAGCAGGAACACCAAAAGGACTCTGATAGGTTAATAAAGAAAGGAGTTATTGGTGGAATGTTTCTTGGGTTTTGGTTGGTTGTTTTTAGAAATGCTCTAAAATATAAAATCAAGCCAAAAAATAATTTAAAACTAAACATTCATGCAATTTCCCAATCTACAGCCTTGGGAAAACGTGTGAGTGCTTAAGGACATATTTGTATTTAACACCTAAATACAGTCAAAACCAACTTTCTACTATCCAAAAAGTTAGTCATATTTTATCTGAGGTACTGAATTCTGCATATGTAAACCCAGCCACCTGATTTTGATCTTTATACTCAACAGTGTGTTTAGTTGGATTCTTAAAAATCATTCCAGGTAGCACAATTTGTAGGCCATTATACGAGGGCTTCTTTGAATTACTTTTTTTCAAATGAATATTGGATTTCACTTTTTTGACAAGACAATTTCTAATCACCTAAAAATGTTTAAATTGCTTATGAAGATTTGTACATATGAGTAAGTGATCTTGAAAATAGCTTAAGAACTTGTAAAATATCCTAGCTTCTGAAAGAATGCTTCTGTAACTTGCAAAAGTGGCTGTTGCACAGTAATAATATTACACATTTTCTAAAGACCTTTTGGCATGAGTTTCTTTAGGTTGTCAAAAGGCATAAAATAAAAAACTATTTTTTTGTTGTTCTTGAAGTCAGTTGCCCTGACCCTTAGATTAATTTGCTGCTGTAGTTTAATTATTTTTTATCAGATATTTTCTCTGTGAAATAATACAAAATTTTGTTCAATGCTGTTTCAATGTCTTCCTTTTAGCTTCCCATCACTTGGATACAGGTATTCTGCTTTTTCGAAGAAAGTTTAAGCTTATTTCTTTCCCTTAATAAAGTCACATGCTTTTAAAATTTCTCGAAGTCTCCTAATTTTTAATTGTGATTAATACTTAAAAGTGAGATAGAAAGCAGTTGCAAATATTGGATAATAGCTTACTTGAACATTTTTAAGCTAAGGACCACATTCTGAAAATCCAGAGGAAATCAGTAGGATTTTTTTACCTTACACAGGGACAAGTCATTCTTGAGATTCATAGGAGAAATAATGTCTGCATGAATAGAAGAGTCACAGAATAACCAGTTATTAAAACTTGAATAGAAAAATTTCTAAATAACTTACTAATATTTCACGTGTTCCCTTCTGCTGTCTGTTGTGTGAAGGATAGGGTAACAAATGGTAAAAAAGGTTTAGGAAAATGTAAGAAATGTCAGTTTGCTATACCAGTTTTCCTTTGAGAAGGATGAAAATAGGTATTCTTTTCCTGTATAATGTCTATTTCAATGTCACATGAGCACCAAACCGTTCTGGATGACCAAGAGAAGTCATTGATGTCATGAAGCTTTAGATGCCTGGAATTTTGAGGATGGTTTCATGACATAGAACCACATTATCATCTTTTCTTCCCCCAGATTTGAGGGTTCCTACTCTCCTTTCCCATCCCTGCTCACATATTCTTCCATTTCACTTTGAGATGGTTCTGATGCTTAAGAATTGCACAGCTGTTTAATTCAACCAACTAAAGCTACAGAAAATATTTTATGACTTTCCCAATGAGATGAATAATTAAGCCTCATTTATTGAACAAAAATAGTCTTAGAGACTGAGGTTGCTTCTGCACTTCTCTGGAAATAGTATTTTTTTCAGTAAACTCTTCTTTATAAAAGGAATGTAAAAGAAAATAATTTCCTTCTGTTACAAACCCTCAAGAGTAACTACATGTCGTCTTTTGTTTGTGCAGGGATTTAGCAGTTGATCTTCTTATGATGATTCCTGATAATAAACTGCAGTTAGTAAAACTATGTGCTTTTTATCCTGGATGCATAGCAGAAATAAATGACCTGCATGAAAAGGTACAATGTGAAAGAATTTACCTGAATCTAATAAGGTTTTTTATTGATTTATTGACTAACTTCAAAAAAACATAAGGTCATATAAAACTATAGGATTAATTTGTCTCTGTAGTCTTATATGTAGCATATCCTTTTTGTCTCTATTAGTCTTTGTCTTCAGTATTGTGCAATAAATTTAGTTCTTTGTTTCTATCCTTTGTGCTCTCTTTCCCTGACACATGTTACTTTCTGAAGTAGCTTATGATCTTCAGAATTACCAGTCAGTATGATTTATAACCTACTAGATGTGCAGCCTAATCATGTTTTGGTAGATCAACTTTTTATAGTCTGAATTGTTTTATGCCTGTAATGTCCATAAATGCCTCCTTTCCTCTTCAGAAGCAGGAGGGTGTGATTTCATTGCACTTCCTTAGGGTGCAACTCAGACTGCACATTTATTAAACAGTAGTAAAAGCTTCACAAAAACATTATCTGTGAAAACTGGTACTGCTTAAATTAAAGTTATGGAACCTTTTCCAGTGTTGCTCTGGTATAGATGACTCTTAATGCACATTATATGCAGGTATGTCTTTCAATGACTCCTTCAGAGAGAATTTTTTCTTTCTGTTATGTGCAAACATCAGTATTTCTCTGCATCTTAGAGTAAGTGTTTGAACATTTCATTAATTTTCTGGCAAAATGTTTGTTTTCCAGTGTAATCTTCCAGATGTGGAAGAATGTATGCGAGTGGCAGAGACAATTCAGGCAGATGGGGATGTATTTGAAACAATAAAGTACTACCTGTTAAGCACAGAACCTGAAAAGGCTCTCCCTGTTGGCATTCACTATGTGAAAGGTAGGTACTTGGATGAAGAACAATTTCAAAGCAACAGTCATTTTCCTTTAAAATTTTAAAGCAAAAAGTCATAACTTGCCTCATGAGATATTTTTCTTTTCATTTTTCAACAGAACAACTTTGTGGCTCAGAATGGACTTTAGATTCAGTCTTTCCATATCTTGATCTTCTAAGTTACATACGGACTGAACAGTTAATGTTGCCTAAGTGTAGTGAGTGAGTATATTTTCCTGACTCAGAAAAGTGGAACTTCCCTTAAAGGACTCTTTCAGGTTGTGTATATATAGGTGCATGCTGTTAGTATCATTTCTTTTGTTTAACAGAAAAGCAACACAAAAAGATTCCAGCAAGCATGCTCCTTTTCAGTCTGGGGAATAGAATGTGGATTCTCACAAATTTTGATGGTTTAAAAAGAAGAAAAAAAAAGATACTTTACTGCTTCTTTCTCTGTGGACTATTTACAACGTGTGAATCAATGTTGATCTTATGTGAAGAGCTTCACTTTGATCAGCTGTGGTTTGTTTACTGAAGTGGTATCACAAATCATGTGGGCTTTTATGTCAAAGTGTTAAGGAACATGGGGCTGCCACTCTCAGAATTAACTCTAAAATAGTTGGATAGTTCTGGTTCACCTTTATGATGGATGGTTGAAACTAGGCCTAGGTACCTAGAGAAGTATACTTGTGAAGAATGAAAAGGAGAAAAAAGTTGGGGAAACTTGGTGAAACTGAAATTGACACTAATAATTGGGGCAGTTTTATTTACATTTAGAGTTCTATCACATTAAAATGTCAAAGTGACGTTGTTTTTCTAACTCTACATGATTGTGCTTAAAAAAAGTGTTGTACATGCCATTTAAAATTTAATGGAGATCAATATGAAGAATATGGAGTCTGTTTTAATAAATTCATGACAGAGAAATTAAGCAGAATCAGCAAACATATATTCTCTGCAAAAGGTGGATAGATAAATTAGGTTTTAAAATTATAACATGAACATGAGTTTGTTTAGTGTTTTTCCAAATGCTTGTTGTTTCTCATGATTGATACTTGCTCATTTATAGATTTCGGAATGAGTTGCTGATTTTGTGTGGTTACGTTGGTGCTTTACTTGCAATCAGAAGACAGTACAATAGCATTGTACCTGCACTCTATGAGTATACAAGGTAATATTGTGTTTTCATTAACTCTGAGTAATCTCAGTCCTTATTATGACATATGCCATAAATTGAGCCCACTTCTACACATCCGATCCCAAAAAAATTAAAACATGTCTTTCCTCTTAGCTATCCTCATGTCTGAAACTTGGTGAGAGGATTAGCAAAAGTGAAAGGGAGCATTTGTTTGTTATTAGTTTGGTTTTTTTCTCTTCTGAGCCTAAAGAAATAACAAGATGAAATACAAGCTTTTACAGAAGGGGTATTTTGATATGGATATTATTAGACAAGTAAAAAGCAGTCTTTGAGACTCAGTTTGTGATTCTTTTGGCAGTAAAGCTTTCAATTGCTTATTATGTAAAGAACCACAGAACAAAATAGCTCAAAGTTTTGTTCTTGGATTTCCCAATATCTTCAAGACTCACAGATTTTTAGTTTCTAGCCCATCTTAAACTGGATACTTATCTGCTTAAACTGGACAATTCACATGCTTAAGCAGGACATTTTTAAGGTATCCCAACACAAATGAAAGATGGTGGAATTAGGTCAGGTAGTAACTGCCCCCTGTTTTATATTTCGATAAACAAAAATTGCATCCACTGCAAGGGCTTTGAAACAGTTTTCTGCAAGTGCAACTGATGCCTTGCTGTCCCATCTGGGGTGCCAGAACTGATGCCTAGAAAGGCTGATCTGGAACAGAGATTAGACAGAGTTAAATGGACAAAATAGGTATTTATTGAAAGGCCTTCAAAGGATACACCTTGGGCAGTGCGAGAGCCTGGCCAGCGCTATACCTAGGATGAATCCAAGATGGATCCTGGTCAGGAGTTTTTATACTTTTATCAGTTTTAATTCATCTGCATATTGGGTTCAATTATCCAATTATCCAGGTTATGAAGTCTCAACCCCCCTGGCCTGCCCCCTTCCCTTCGCTGTTTTTTATCCTTTTTGGGTAGCAGTTGGCTTTGATTCTCCAGCTGGAAAGGGATGGTTTTGTCCAACTGCCCTGTGGAGAGAACTTACCAACACCTAATATGAAGTTTCAGAGTTACATACTAGCAGCAGAGAATCTGAAAAACATGAAAGCTAAAACCCAAGGCATCAACACAAGGCTGTCCCAAAGTATGCATTGAACCATGTTTCTCTAACTGTATTTTTACCATATGTGGTATAGGTAGGCAAAAATGGATCCTTAATTTCAGTAAACTTGACAATATTAAGAAATAAAAACATATATAGCCTTGAAATAGAGTGGCCTCAAATAAAAAAAAATACACCAAATTAAATAAGGTGTAAATAGGGATAATTAAAATAAAATTTAAATCCAAAGCTATACCTTTATAACTTGTATGAATATTACTAGAGTTTAATATAGTGTATATTGTGAAGGGTCAATTTATTTCCATAGTTATTCCATATCCAGTCAGAAATAGTTTTACTTTACTAATGTCTATCATGTTTTACTTCTAAAAAAATAGTTCATTATTCGGATTAATTTGGACTTTAATTACTTGCATTCCTTTTCAGTCAGCTTTTAAAAAGACGGGAAGTATCTGTACCCTTGAAAATTGAACAGCTTTCTGAGGAATTAGACGCGTGGAGAGCCTGCACACAATCAAACAAGTAGGTGGAAAAATATAAAATTGCCATGAGTGAGACAAGTAGTATTTAACTGTTTAGTTGTAAATTTATTCCTTTTGTAAAGTCTGAATGTCTCTGCCTTGCAGGTCTTCACTTCTAACATAAATTAGGAAGCAAAGTTGAAAACTAGATTTGTTTTATGTTCCCAGGGCTGCGGATGAGCTGCCATGCACGCCGCCCTCTGAGTCGCAGAGAGCGCTGTACTCGGTACTCGTATCGCGGATTCAGGAGGAGCCTCTGAAAGGAATGGTTGGGCCAGACTGTGTCACTGGGTCAAACCTTCCTAGTCATTCAGATGTTCATACCTCTTGTTTGACAGGGCTAAAGATTCAGGTATGATTTCAGAGCGGAAGTGTTCTTTCTTGCTGATAGCACTAACTACTTGTGAGGTTGCCATAAATCAAAGGTGCCTCCCATGATTTGGTTTGGAAACATGCTTACCTTATTATCACAGGAGCAGAGTTATGTCATAGGCAGTGACATCTGCTATATAGGCAAGGCTATATAGAGAATTGTACAATCAAATGGTTGTCATTTCCCAAATCCAAAACCTTCTCATTTCCATGTGAAAGATTTCCTTTGCCAAATGTTGTGTCTAAAGTGCATGTATCTTATTGGCTACTCCCTCTCCACAGCTTGAATAAAAGCCAGGAAATTGTCTTCAACCACATACTGAAATTTTTCTGCTTTTGGTTTTTATCACTATGGAAATGCATACTATAAGACTTGGAATTCATGACTAATTAAATCCAGATATTAGAATACTAAACATTCAAATATATTTATTCTTCACTCACATAGAGTTTTATGATTAATACACGTTAGTCCTTATATAGCACCTCTTTAGCATATGAAGTTATTTTAATAAGGAAAACATTGAAAGATCCTGAAAACACTACTCATGACTCCAGACAATGCCTCAGTGTGAATTTACTTTCCTAGGTGATGCTGAGTCTATTTCCCCTGTCCAGTGTAAGATGTCAGCCAAAGAGTAACAGGGTGCTTTAGGGACTAAGCAGGATGGATTCTTGTGACAAAAAGTAGAGTTTACAAAATGCTAGTGGGATTTTTGAGGTAAACAAAATTCTCAACTACTCACCATTAACCTAAAAAAACTTGCTCTCAACACTTCCAAATTAGATCAGTGGTCTCTCTCTGTGGCTGTACTCTCAACTTTTGCTAACAGCCATGTGAAGCTGCCACTTTTTTATAATGCATTCAACAAGAATAGCAAATATAGTGTCACCAGCTTGTCATCTACAGGATCCTTTTTTCTGGATTAGCATACATTAGGAGTCATGGTTTTAAGCATGCAGATCAGCTCAGCAGTAAAAATCAGTTAATACTAAAGTAGAGCAGCCCACTTGTATAGGTTTACAAGTTATACGTAGCAAGTTTGGAGAGCAAAACTCTTTAAGAAAGCACTGAAATTGAACTGCAGCTTTGAGAGCAGATTCTGTCAAGTTGATAAATTAGCAAAGAGCTCTTTTTCCATCACATGAATGAGTACGTTGTCCTTTTCATAGTGAATACTTCAAATTATTCTGTAGACTGCATGTAGACTGTTTTCAAACAATTCATGGAGGCACTATATCAGGGGTTTTTTGTGGATTGGAAAAAGCACAGATCAGCAGAAATAATGACAGACATGATGAAATATGGGCAGTATTCTGAAGAAAAATGCTTGTTACCTCAGTTTCTAATTCAAGCTAAATTTAACTCTGGAATAATTGACAAGCATATATAACATACCAATAAAACATCAAACTGAAAATTCAAATATTATGAAAGGTTGGGTTGACAGATTTGGGAACATAAGTGCCCTCAATTTATAACGTGTAGCTGTTATCAGAGTTTTAAGTGAATGGTGAAAAATTTCTGTATGAACATAGTGGATAGATCTAAACAAGGATTTTTATGTTCTCAGACAAAATGTGCTGTCTGTTGTGGCCTTTACACAATACATGTATAATTTCTTTTTCTTTCCCTTACCAAACATTTTTGCTTTATAGGGTCCTGTGTTCTTCCTCGAAGATGGAAAATCTGCTATTTCACTGAATGATGCTTTGATGTGGGCCAAAGTGAATCCTTTTTCACCATTAGGAACAGGAATACGACTGAACCCATTTTGATGAGGTGTTTCCTGTGTACTTTATAGTGCTTAAAATAACACTCTGAGGTTTAATGCTGATTTAACCTTGATTGTCAAAGGACAGAAAGGTGGTAGTTGATTCCTCCTGAAGGTCAATTACTTGAACTTTGAAAATTGTAAAACGACAACAAAAGGATTTCTATACAAATCTTTGTTGAGAATCCAAAGAAAAAAGTTATTTGATAATCCAAAGAAAAAGTCCTAATTTCATATATAGCCATGTCGTTTTTTTTAATAAGAATATTTTCGCCAGACAATGTTTTTGTCAACTCTGTGTGAATAGGTGCTTTGTAAAGTAAGCAACTATCTACACATTACTAAAATATTGATAACAAATGGTGAAACCCATAAAAACTCTTCTGAATATATAATAATAGAATGACTTTATTGACAGCAACTGCAACCTGTTTTTAAAATGACTGGAATAATTTGGCTGTTTCACATGGTCCCCCTTTTTAATTTGAACTAATTTTTACGCATAGAGTTCTATAGCAAAAGTAAAATTTAAGGAGTAGATTTTTTTTCATCCACTTGTTATTGTGCTTTAATATCAGTACAAATAGAAGGTTACCTATGTTTTGTTTAGATTATCTGTTTATTATCTATTTATTTAGATTCTCTAGATTACAAAATTCTATTTTCTAATAGGATTATATTTGGCAACATTCCCTATTATACTTTCACCGGAGGCTAAAACTCTTTATAAACTTTTGTTTTTTTAACAAAGGCTTTGTAAGGAACAGCATATTTATTGAAGTTAACTGTGCTATGTACATTTAAAATTCTTGTTTTCTTTTTACATTTTGTATTAGTTAGAAACATGCATATAGTATGACCGACAAGAAGTAAATACTTGTGTATATATATATTTTTATTTACTAAATCTGCGCTCAAATGGAAAAAAAGTTATGGCAATAGAATACTAAAAATATTTAAACTTTAAAGCTGTGTGTAGTATGGAATTTAATTACAAGGCAAATATTATATTCATTATTGTTATTAATAGTTCTTATCATAAGAATTGCTGTAGAAAAGTTGCCTTGGTTACAATTCTCTTTATTAGCTTAATTGATGGCACATAAGCAGAAATCTACTTTATCTGTTCTTAAATTTTTTGCTGCTGCTTTAAAATAAATTTTAAAATTTATTTAAATTCCTGATAGTTATATGAAATGTAAAGAGATTGCAATTAAAAATTGGCAGAATTATTTCTATCGCAACTGTTGTAAAACTGGAAATAGTATCAGGTCTTTATTTAGCAGATCCTATCAAACAGTCCTCAAGGTAGAGGTAAGTCTTGCCCTTACTTAACTATAGAAATAACAATGCCACCATGCTGGAAAGGTGGGATGGAGACTAGAAATAAAGGAAAATCCTGGGTCGGTTTTTTCCGTCCCGCTTTAAAATGGTAAAATTTCACTTTCTGTTCTAGAGTATTATTACAGGATTTCTGGTGTAAGAATATATTGGTTGGAGGGAACACAGCTGTTTTGTGCCCTAAAACATCATTTTTGTATGTACTTGGGCACTGGAACTGAAACTTTTACTTCCTGCAAGTATTCTTTGAAAATGTTTTTCCTTTGTTTACTCCGTGGAGCAGAAGAAGAATTTGGTTTCAGAAGTTAAAATTCATAGTTTTTGCAAGAATCTCCCATCAGTCAGTATCTAATCTTGCTTCTGTCGAATGAAAGACTATCTGTCTTAGCACATAAATTGTACAACCTGGTATGTAAAAGTTGTTGATACAGAGGAGGAGAGCAAAGGTAAGAACTGAACATGCAGCCCCATGACTGATGATTGGGATCTGAAGCGCTGACTCAACTGCCATTCTACTGTATTTAAAATATTTTGTTGTGTAAGGATTTTTACTAATATTACACAGTTAAAATATCTTAAATCTGTAGTATAACTGCATCAATGCGTTGCTCAGAAATTGTGCCTTAACATGGAATCTTGGGCAAATCTGCTCCCTCTAAATTACAGTGAGGGTTAAGAATTCTTTCCTTACTAAAATATTAAAATTAAGTCAAAGGGTGTTTTTTATATTGGGATCCATCTGGTAACAGTCATTGTGAATAAGATGAAGTTGCATTTTCCTTGAAGTTGTTTGTACAGTGGTGAGTGAGTGGAATATGCAGAAAAGGTTGTGATTGTGTCTGCTGTTACAGCTGTGGTTGCAACTGTCAACTGGTTCACCATTTTCAAAAATAATTTCAGATTGTTTGCTAATATGTAGCTTCATTGTCTAGTACAACAAGTCAAATACAGATATCTCCCCCCTTAATATTAAACAATACTTTGTCTTCAAAAGACTGTTTGACTCCTCTGTAAAAGTCATGTTTCCATTTAAAGGAAAAAACATTGGAAGCTACACAGCTAGTAGTTTCCAATTACTATTAAATCTCAGTTATCTTCAACATCCCGTGAAACCAAACCCATTGTTCTATGGAAGTAGTTTATAAGCTTCAGAGAGAGCTTCACTGGCAGCTGCAGTCTGAGATTTGGCACTTTGAAGCCATGTTGTGGACTGGAATGATGCCCTGCTTGTTCCACCCTGCGCGGGGCTCCCGCCGGCCGAGCCAGCGGGGCTGCACGGGCCATGGCCAGAGCCGAGCGGCCCCGCAGCCCCAGGAGAAACACAAGGAGAAGCTTGTACTCCTCATGCTTTCTCACTGCCAGTGTGCTGCCTCCTGTGGGTCTCTGGAATACTTTCAGCAAGCCTGCTGGATTTCACTGTTGGATTTCTTTCCAGAATTGACGTATTACACTACCTTTTTTTTTTTTTTCCTCAAAACACTTTTTAACTGGCATAACAATTCATTTAATAAAAGCTTTATTGTAATAGTCTTTAACAGTGCTCTGACCTGGGTCAATATTTGCTTCAGATCCTGGTTCCTAATATTTTAATACATTACTTAACATTTATTTCATACTAAGAATTCAATCCATCAGAGCCGCATTCCAATGTGGCTCTCACAGCATGAGAACAGTAACAAACCTGTTTCCTTTCATTTCTGGCTAAACAAAGGATCATTTCTGGAAGGGATTTTACCAAGCACTAACATTAGGTATTTCAATGCTCTGTGGCAATATTTCATTGGTATGTGGCAGTAGCATGCTCTGATCTGCCAGAGACCTGTTCCAGTGCATAGTCCTGCCAGGCCAACCACATCCATTCCCTATTTTGTTTGTCCCTGTCACATAGTAACAGCAGAAATGCGCCATCCAGCTCAGCTCAGCTTGCCAAAATGAACTCAATTTTCACATAATTATCTGTTAGCAAAAGATGGAAGTTTATGTTGAGAAGTGACTCTTGCCTGAGATCAAAGTAATGGTATCACCACATGCCAGCTTCTTCTGACTAGTCTCCTATTCTGTATAATTACAGAAAAAAATAGTAACAAATACCTGTAAACTACAAAGATTGTCTTGTTTGCTCTTTGGATGGTGGCAGGGATCAGGGGGAATGGTGGATATAATAGATATTGCAAAATGCCATAAGAGCATGAATATGCCTATTTGCAATGAGATGGCTTGGTCTCTGCTGTGACTCTCAGCAAAACCTTTAGCATTATCTAGTTGTGTTCCAAACAGGAGTTCTGCAGAATAGCCATGTTTTTTCCAAACTGATATAGGTGTATCGAACATGAGAGCTTTTTTTGCCACTTTTTCTGAATCAAACTTGAAAATCAATGTGTACACCTGAAGGTGAGGTTCTAAATGAGTTCATTCTGCATGGAGAAGTTCAACAGTGCTGTGGTTGGCTTGGCAGTTCAAAGTTGGCTTGTTTGTCAAAGCAATACACAGTAATGGCGTTGTAATAAAAACACAAATTTCTACTTTCTGGATGAAAACTAAAAAAACCACTACACTCAACCCAGTTCAGACTCAGGATATGATGGACTCCTAAGCAGCTTCTCATATTTGCATTTGTCTTTCCTTTACTAGGACTCCAGAAAAGCCCCCTAACTAGAGTTTTGGCAGGGAACAGAAACAAATTAAGGTTATTTAACACAGTGTCAAGACAGCTACATTTTTTATTAGGTGCATGTAATTTAGCAACTGAGTAAGCATTCCTCTTTGTGAAAGCTTCCTCTATAGTTAGTTCCTCAGTTACCATCTTTCCAGTAGAAACATAAATACTGAAAGGAGTCACTGAAAAGGAATGGAAGAGGGTGAATCACCAAGGAAAAAGGGCAAGTTTTCAGGTGGGGCATGCTTTAGTTTGCAGGAATTGAGTATCAGTCACTGAGGAAGTAATCTGTTCTCAGAGGAACACCAAATGAGGAGAGGGAAAGGAGGAGCACTGCATTTTCATCTGTTCAGATCAGTCATCAAAAATTCAAGGGCATGAGCAAAGCCTTAGGGTTTTCTAATGTCTCTGGGGGGTGTCACCATTCCATCTCTGGCTAGAGTTGATTAATACCTTTTCACAGAAACGCCTGCTGGAGTATTCTGGGAATTTGCAATAGGATTTTTGTAGCTGGGTAAATGTTTACAAAAGGTAGTAAGAGAAGTAATGTCCTTTCCATGAGCTGTACCCATCTTGATACAGAAAACTGCCATTTCTGCAACCTTGTATCCACCTCCTGAACTCCAGTTTGAAGATTCAATAACCACATCTCCGCTATTTGCCTTCAGAAACCTCACAGATATGGCACATTAAAATATGCCTTTCTCTGAGGCAAATAATTATTTAATATGCCCATTAAATGCCTGTGATACAGCCTTGTTATGAAAAGATAAGGGAAGTGCCCATAAAATTCTGTTTTACAAGAGGATATCAAAAGTATCTCCACATTAAGGCTTTTGAGAAATAAGTTACTAATTATACCAATAAAGAGAATTCTATACAAAATTGAGGGTATGTTCACATCAGTTTAATTACAATTCACAGCACAGGCAGTGGGGAAGAGTAAAGGAAGTTTCTCACTGTATTAATGAATTGTCTATATAAAGAAAAAGAAAAAGAATTTATGTCTAATGGTTTTATTTTTATCAATGCATATAGTGCACCCATCACCAAGTATTTTTAGGTACACGAACAACAGAAATTTAAAAATACATAAAATACTGACT
This sequence comes from Phainopepla nitens, assembly GCA_013400175.1. Taxonomy (NCBI): domain Eukaryota; kingdom Metazoa; phylum Chordata; class Aves; order Passeriformes; family Bombycillidae; genus Phainopepla; species Phainopepla nitens. Next base: position 990,759 of record VXBQ01002409.1, read on the forward strand.
CCAAATGGACAAACTTCACAAATAATAATGAAGAAACTCTTTGTGTTTCAGGTATATCAAACAGAATTTTAAAACACAAACACAATTAAATTTAACAGCACTAAAGCTATTAAGGGTTAAGATAAAGTTATACAGTCATGTCCCAGAGTATCAGCACACTTATTCAATTCAGCTGGATTAGCACCTTGGCACTAGTTGCTGAATGGCTCCCAATTACTACTACATTACCAACACCAGGTGTCAAAGATACAATTTTTTTTAAGCAATATGCAAAAGGCTTTTTTTTTTCCGCCCAGCAGTTCTTTAGATAAAATGTACAATAAACAGAGAGAAGAAAATGTACTTGCTATATTTATGTTTCTACCAATTAATTACTATGTTATCTGTACTGTAAGAAATTCTTAAGTATTGTTGGCAGCTGGAGCTGTGGAACAAGATGCAGTCTAGCTCTTCCTATGTAATTTCGGATACGTAGTCGGCAGAGCTGACAAAGAGAAGATGGTGTGGCTGCAAACAATAAAGAAATGAGTTTAATTGTACAACTACACAAGCCAGCATTTTGTTTTACAACACTCTTGCACAATAATGGGATTTCTAAAAAAAAAAAAAAAGTCCACATTTTGCAAATTTGACCTTTTTCTTCATTCCCTTTCCTTCATTGCCTTTCTGCCCTCAAAAATAAAGAGTGGGGCTGCTTAAACCTTAATAATGGTTAGGGAAATACTAAAGCAAACAAGACAAGGTCAGGTTTTTTTAAATTAAAAACCAGCTCCTAGAAAATATCTGATGTCAGTAACTTTAAAAACTGCAGACTTGTTGTCTTGGGATCTTTTATTCACAGCACAGGTTATATACCTGCTACAGCACTACCAGCTGAACTACCAAAGCATCAATGCAACAAGAGTGAGCAAGCAAAATATCCCGAGATCCTGGACCATATTTAGTGGTCCTATAGTAAATCATAATGTCTTTATTGCTCTGCCCCCCTCTCCTTCAAAATGAACATTGCTATTTTCTCTGGACAATAAACCTATATCTGTTTCATGCCATGTAATTTTTTTAAAAATTCTTGGTAAATTTGTGAAAACATACAGTTTTTAGAGGGGTTTTGTTAAAAGCATTCAGTCTACAGAGTGTTTTTTTGGAGGAAAACATAAATCTGTTACTTGTCAGTTCACCTCTAAAGAGATGCCCGTGGTTATTAAAATGGTTTCATTCTCTTGTGGCTTACTTTTACATTATACATAGTTCAGTCTGAACAAGTCCAGCTCCCTCTGGAATATTCTCTCTCCAAAGCAGATAGACCTTTAAGAGTTTTGAGGAACTACAGACTCTTTAGTCTCCTGTTTCTCAGGTTTTTATAATTTTGTAAAGAGAATTTAGAAAATTAAACTTCTTATGTTTTTTGCCCACAACTAAAATAATTTGCTTTATGTGCACATAAAATATATATTTAAAAATATTATGACAGCTGACTAAAATGAAATATATTTTTAACCTGAACTTTAAATAATCTGTTTCTTTTTAACAAGGTCTGTAAAAAACAATAAAAATGTAGCTTTAATGTCTACTTGTGTAAACACCCAATAAACATATGATAATACTTTTTCTGCTTGCATAAATTCTGATGCTGCTTGGTCAGTGGGCACTGGCCTGAGGCTAAATATTGCTGAGAATGTTTATAGTTAGAAAGGAAATTACCTGAATGCTCATATATTCATTTCATACAGCACAGCGTTACCTTCTATAACGTGGGTTGTTTGGACTGTTAAATTGGGGGTTTTTCTACAGAGGTTTGGTTTTTTTAATAATACAAGTTGCCGTTTCAAATATAAACATGTAAAACTTACCTTCGTGGAAGAGCAGCAGCCTCTCCACTAAACTGCTCGGGGCAGCTAAATCAACAGGCCTCTCAAAATCTGAATTTTTGGCATTTATGTCTGCCCCAAATTCAAGGAGTAAGTTTACAATCTCTGTACTAGAATGCTGGGCAGCAGCATGGAGTGGAGTTTGCAAATGCTTTCCTTTCTGCACGTTGGCACCTGGTGGGTAGATCCACATAAAGAGACGTAAGAAGAAGTTAATTAAATTTGCCATTGAGTAAGAAAGACGAGGCTGTAAAACAAATAAAACCAGCACTGGCCTGGAATGACACAGTGCATTTAGCCACTTTATTAATTTTATTGCATAGAACTATAACTAATCACATCAGTGTATTGTCTGAGTTTTGGTTTTTTATCCTTGGTTTTGTTACCTAAGTACAACCAGTTAAAAAGGTTATCAGGTACCAGTCAGGTAACATGAGCATCACTGTTGCCTAATCATAAAAAACCACTTTTTGTACAATTTAAAAAAAATTTGCACTATGTAAAAAAACATACATTCTTTATTTAAGTCTTAAAAAAATACTAAACTGAAGTTTTGTATGTATATTTTTGTGAGTACACCAACTCAAGAAGGAATCTTGGATGTCTTATAATTTTTCCCATGTTGAAGCTGGCAAAGGGTTTGAAATAGACTCCCATCCCATCCAACACTTATTTATTAATCTATAAATTCATTTTCATTTCAATTAAGATGAGATGCACAGTCACGAAAGCTAATATGGAAAAAAAACCAACCCAAACCATTATTTCTGCTAATCCATGGGTTCTAATTATTACACTTTTATATTAATAGGTAATTCTTAACATGTTTTAAATTAAAATGGACTAAATTAATTTGCAATAATGTATTCATATTCAAGAAAAACAATCCATCCAAGAGTTAAACTAAACTAGCTAGTATGGAGGAATTTCCCTTACAGGCAAGCTGTGGGTTCATGTAAAACCCAGCCTTCTTCAGACTTCTTACTGACCATGTAAGACCAAAAATTGCCTTCTGTAACAATTTTACTTCCTGAATCCACACTTTTTGCATTTTAAATGTCCATTTGAGTAAAATAAGTTAATAATGCCACAGGTCTAGCAATTGGATCTGAAATCTGAATAATTCACTGTTCTTAATATTAACAATTTAAGCGTGCTTCTGCAGTACCATTCTCTTGCTTATTTAATTGTCTATCTGCTTTTCAACTTCTAACAGATTCTCACAAACTGATAAAACATGAAAAAATTTAATTTACCTAAGTAGTTACTTATATTCCCAATTTACATACCCTTTTCTACTTCAGGGCACCAAGAAACGTAGAATTTGCCCTTCGGTTACTGTTTTTTCTGTGTGATAGTATTGAATCCCAAAATATGCTAATTATACTTTTGCTGTTCTTAAACATAAAAAATCATGACATAGGATAATTAATCATCCAAGGAGATGGACTCAATGAGAAACACTTAAACTGCTTGTTTAAGTTCTAAATATAGCGTGCAATCAACTAGAAAAACTAATCTGGTGCAATGATAGCAAGGCTGAGTTATTCATAGAAACGTTTTGATTCCTTGTTCTGCAGGATGCAAAAGCTCTGTATGTATACCTGAAACACAGCAAATTGTCTTTCAGCTGTGCCAGCTGTGTCCCTGGACCTGTGCTGAAACAGAACAAGCCTTCAACATCTCTTACTTATTCATTAAATGAATGATCTGAAGTTTAGGATCAGGTGCCTTTTACCTCACCTCTTCCCTCTGCAACCCAGCCTCTATGCCTTGTGAAAAGATCAATCAGAACTTGCTGAAGAACAAAAGCGAGTGGGACTTCGTTGCTAAAATAGTTTGATTGAAGTCTCAATGATTACTACATAAAATTTCTCAAAGCTCTCTTTTTACCCTTGTTTCTCCTACAGAAAATTAATATATATGCTGCAGTATGTGCTGAAAATTTTGAACATTCATTCTTACTGGTCTTGCTTCCTTTTTTCCTCTTATGCTTACCACGGCACCAAAAAACAAAAGATATAGTGAGTTAAAAGAAAACACTAATCAGCATAAACTTTGAAGTAGAACCCTGCAAGCAAGGGTTCCAGTTCAATTGGCTGAGCACAGCTGACTTCAACGGCGAGTACAGAAAGTTTATTTTACTGACCCATCATATTTTTATTTAAATCATGACATACCTGCATAGAGAAGCTTTCGAATACAATGGATCTGCTGTGAAGCACAAGCTACATACAGAGGGGTTCCTAAATGAGGAAGATCTTGGTCAACATCTATACCCCAGGATATCAGTACCTCCAGACATTCACTGTGACCTGTCAGGACAAAGCACGACTTCAGTACGCTGTCTCATGGACACAACCACACACATTTCTTAACCTCTTACTTGGACATTGCTCAACTGCTCCATGTTTGTTAAGGAGCTGATTTCTTACCCCTGCTGGCTGCTTCATGTGTTGGTGATGGCAGACAGGACTCCCACTGAGCTTTGGCACCGTACTGTAACAGCAGCTCAGCACATGCTGCACTGCCTCTCGAGCAGGCATTAAACAAAGGTGTCACTCCATCAATTGTTGTAGCATTTACCTAGAATATATAAAATCTATTTACAAAGAGAATTGAAAGAAAGGTAGATTTTTAAATTGGAAATTCTTAGAAATTGCATGAAATACACACAAAAAAAAAATTACTAGTTAAAATAACAAGTTAACTGACCAGTCCCTGTGAAACTGTCTTCCTCTTACCACGCTTCTCAGTTGGAATTAGTTTACTATTATTCTTTTTAAACTGTGTTGGAAAAGTACAATTGGAATACTAGAGAGCATATAGTGACGTGGGCAGTAAATAATTTTCAAAAGTCATTGCACTGAGCTTGTTTCACTGATACAGAAAATTTACACTTTGCGTACTAATAGCATAAAGGGATCTTCTCTCCACAGCTCTGGCAAGAATTGAGGATTACTTGCTATTTCCTTCTGTAGTTTTAGTCTCCAGGTTCAGGTGATATTTCACAGCATGGAGACAAAGCTATAGCATAGGCTCACTGTTTTAATACTAACCTCACCACCTCACTCTTCAACTGAGTATTTCCAGAGTGAGAGAGTAAAGAGACAAAGTAGGCAACTTTGTGGAGCCTAATAATAGTAAAGGAAGGAACACAGGTTTGAGGAGAGGGTTCCTTCCAGGACTCTGGCCTGTCTTCTTTCATGCACCCACCAAACCCACCAAAACAATTAAAAATACTAAAAATAAACCAGGTGGGATAATGAATTCTTTTTTTTTCTTATGGTTTTGTACCTTTAGAATCCTTGTGCTTGCTGAAGTAGAGAGAAATTTGTTTTGGAAATATCTATATATCTTTTTTTTCTTTTTTCTATAATAACACAGACATATTCCATGTGGTTCTGAAAACTAAATTTTAAGAACAATAAATATTTCCATTACAAAGATCAGAGACTTGGGAAGCTATGCACTTGAACTCTGATGTCAGCAGACATTGCACTGAGGCTGGTCTGTAAAGTCATTTACATTTGGGATAAAAGACAGGACAGCCCATGTCAGGAGTACAGAACAGAGACAGTGCTTTTTTTCTAGTCAGACCAAAGAATTTGAAGAGCACACAGGTGCAGTGTGACAGCAGACATTCTGAAGATTAAAAGAACAGTCTCCTGAAAGCCACTCAAAGCAAGAGGAACCCAGTAAAGTAGAGGAATGCATTCCATATTTTAGAAGAGAAATATCATAGTGAATTCTGCTAGCAGATTCACTCCAGCTCATTACTGTCTCAGAGGCTGCCTATCACTCTCATTTGCTAGCATGCAGATGGCAGCTGTAATGACATGAGGTGAACACAGCCAAGAGGGTAAGCAGAGACCAACTACATTAAAATCAGGGAATATATCCTTCTCAGTTAAGCCAAGGTTAGAATTGGACTTCATACAAAAGAAAACAAAACCAAAGCCTTACATTTGCTCCTGCTTCGAGGAGGATTCTTGCACATCCTACATGATCTCCCAGGCAGGCTTCATGGAGTGGAGTTACTTGGTCAATTGTTAGTGTGTCTACATTGTACCCCTAAAATAGATGTGAATGGTATTTAAAGATCATACAAAACCTATTCAGAGTCATTTCCTCTCACTACTGTTCAAATGAATATACTCTAAATAGGCTTAAAACTCAACTTGCAACTCAAGTAGCAACTTGCAACTTTATTCTCGGTGAGCATTTATTTGCATTTATTTTTTATCAGAAATGGGCATAAAATATGCAGACTGTTTAGATGCACAGTGAGAGGGCAAAAGGCAACAGACCCGAGTCAGGGCATGGCAAATTCCAATTAGCTATGTGGAAAAAAAATTTAACTGGGGGACAGTGAAACTCTGAAACAGATGAAGGGAAGGATGGTGCATCTCCACTCTTGGTAAACTTTAAAACCCCCTAAAGACCTGAGTCTAAACTCTCCTGTGATTCTATCACCCTGTGACTTAAGGTCTGAAATATCCAAAGCTATGAATTTTAGCAAAGAAAACACTTACTGGACTGATAAAATCACCAAGCCCTCTAAATTTTTTGCAGTAGATGTTGCTTGATTCTTAAGAACTTTACATGCTTTCATCAAATGTATTCTATAGTATAATTTTTTCAATATTGAAATAGTTAATAGGACAATATTGTAATATTAAAATTTAGCATTTACAGTCTCTCCCTTTAATATTAGCAATTTTTTTTAAATGTCAACAAAGCAAAACCCAGAATCTTTCAGTGATTCTTCGTGTTAACTAGTACCTTCCTGACTAGCCCTATTTACCAAAGGCTTAAAGCAGTGAAACTATATAGAGTTATACCATGCAAGAGGGGAAGACTGACATAAATTTAGACACAATTTGGGGTTTTTTTGGGTTTTTTTTTTGGTGGGGGGAGGATGGAAGGGGTTAAAAACATACAGAGGAAATATTTTAAATACTAGCATATATCTTTTAATATGAAAAATTCCTAAATATGTATTGCTCTGAAAAATTCAAGTGAAAAAAGTAAAACAAAGCATAGTAAATCTGCATGAATAATCTATGATGAGAAATTAAATAACATTAAAAATGAAAGCAATTGTAAAAATAGAGCCTTCACCTGTGACAATAAAGTCTTTAGAGAAAGGAGACGTCCTTGACTGGCTGCCTCATGCAGAGGTGAGCGATCTGCCCAAGAACCTATATAATAACAACAGCCATAGGAATTAGAAAGGGTTTGGAACGCACAGAGCAAAGCAGAAAATATGATGCACAGAATGAAGTCAAATGTCCTATGAAATTAATTTTTCCTCTTTAGAGACTCAAGTGATTGGTTTCTAAACAATCAAAAAAGTGCTCTACTATTAACTGTAAACATCTCTAATAAATCATTATGTGGTCCACAGAAGATAATATTGAGATATTGATATCAATAATCTGATTTAATAAATTAATTAATTACCAAATTCCTCTTCTATTTTTGCATTGTTCATTTTTAATACACATAATAAAACTTTGTAGCTGGAATATAGGCGTTATTTGAATTTAAACCAGACGCAAAGCTGCCTCAAGAAGTCACAAAGAAGCTGTTGTATATGAAAATCAATGTGGGAATCCACAAGTATGGTGAGATTAATTTGAAGCTACTACACAAGTGCATGGAGAGAAATACAGTGAGAATCACGGTAAAACAATTACTATAGTGGAAATAAGATATAAAGTCTAAGTTCTCATCCCATAAACTATTAGGCCTAAAAATAGTTAGATATGTTTACTGTAAAGGTTTGGCCTTTATTTTCATTTATTTATCACCCTTAAAAGAGAAAGGTGAAAAAAAAAATAGTAAGCCAACAAGACTCTGCGCTCACGTGGATACCCTCCACAACTCCCCAGCCAGCTTCCAGAGGCATCCTGGAGCTCTTGCTGAGGGACCTGCCCTTTCCTCTAGAGGACTGCACACTGACAGGTCCCTTCTAGCCTGCCAAGGCTGCAGGCAGAGCTGATGCCCATTTATGGCAGGAATTTTGAAAATTCAGTTTTGAGAGGCTGTGCAAGGAAGAAACATCTTCAAAATGTATTACAAATTATCAGTATTTATTCCTCTAAGAACGAAATTTCCAGAGCTGTAAAATACGGATACAATCACTTGTGTGAGTTATATCAAGCTGCCCAAAGTCCCTGCAGCAAGGTAGAGAGAATCAGCCTGGAATGATGAATTGGTAATGCTGGCAGATGACTCTGCCATGGGGGCAGGTTTGACTCTGCCAGGGACAGGGACTGCTCCAGAGCCAGCCACTGCATTTCCTGGCAAGGCAATCAATCTGAAACACGAAGCTCTTGCTCAATCACTGGCACTCATCAGCCCAAGCTCAAAGATAACTACACCCCAGAAATAGACCCTGTTTCTGTTTCCTATTGGACTCCTTCTGGCCACTAGCCTGTTTCAGAAAGCACACTTTTGTTTACTATAAACAGCCCTCACAAATCACATCAAGAATGATGAAAAGTTTAAGGCTGCTCAACCTTAAAAGCAATCAGGGCTTAGTTAAAAACATATGGAATAGTGCACAATAGGAAAATGTAGATAAAACCTCAATTTTCCTACTGGTGTTTGTGATTGAGACTAAAACTTACACAGATGTATGACTGCATCTTGGAGAACATAGTGCACTTTGTGACTCAGCACTACTGAATATTACTGAGATCAAAAACTTGGCTAAACAAGCAAAAATTATGATTTAAATTATCATAAAACTACATAAAGCCAATCACAGGAGTTTAAAAATATGAGCGTAAGGTTTTATAAACCTGATTTTGAAAAAGCAGTGAGATTTCCATTATGTCAGAGTGTCCTGTATGTGTGAAGCTCCTTGAACTCTTTCATTTCTGGCAGTAAATGGACTATTGGCAAGATCCATCTTCCAATACTGTGTCAGAATAATTTGCCCTAAGCTCTGGTCATCTGTGTGCATGTACATACACAGGCATATACATTATTCCCTGTACTTTTTACTTCAGGTTTATTTAATGTTTTGAAATCCTTATTTTTTGTCTCAATAAAAAAAATGACAAAGGAAAAAGAAAAAAAAAACAAAAAAGCAAACAAAATCCCACAAAAACAAGGCAAAACCAACAAACACAAACAAACAAAACCCCACAAAAATTACAAACAAACGAACAAAGACAACTTAAAAAACCCCCCACACAAAGTGATTGGGATTTTAACGGCCACTATACATGAAAAAAACCTTGAGCTCAGAAACCTTCAAGTGACCCAATTTTGACAAATCATCAGTATTTTCTTTGTCATACCAATAAGCTCAGATAGATTTATTGTGCTGTGGTCTGGAGGTGTGTAATCACTATGAGTATTTCAATCAATGCTCTTCTGCTGCTGCAGTAGTATCTGAATGAGCACTCCAGTTGTTCTAATTCAAATGAATTAGATCCATTATGTTCTCCTGCTGGCTGCTGCAAAAAAAATTCTCAAATTTAAATCTGTATTTAGAGGTTGCTTTTGGTATTTTGTCCCCCTGTCTCTATAGAAGAGAAGGTCTCTTTCTTGACAGTTTATTCTACTCAGTGGAAAGAAAAAAAAATCTTAACTGATTATATGGAAAAACATCTTACAGAATTGTAAGAGCTATGAAGCTTTTATGCCCATTAAATACACTTCCATTTCAGACATTTTGTAGCCATGTATAAACACAACAAAGATGCAGGAAGGACCTGAAAGCAACAATTTTTCACCTTTATTTCCTTCACCTCCTTCCATCTTGGATTGATCAGAAGAATGTCTATTAATTATTCCAGTGACATTGGATAATCAAATGATGCCAGATGCTGTTGTAAGCTCTGGTTTGCACCTAGACCCATCTTATATCCCTGTCTTCAGGCAGAGACATTCAGCAGCCAGCTGTTTCTGACAAATCCATAAAATGCAAAATACTTGTATCATCTCTACTACAAATAAAAACCAAAAGCAAAATGCTGCAGAACTATTTTGTGCCAACCAAGCTTGGAAAAAGAAAATTCACATTCCAGCTGATTTGGTGATATACATAGTAATTCATCATTAAATACCACAGGGACAAGAATATGCTCAACATAAATATTTACCATAAATAAACATCAAAGGTGTTCTTAAATTCTTTGCCTAGACTACTGCCTTCTGCTAATCTACAAATTCCAATGTCTCTCACTTAGAAGTCATTAGTAAAAATATAAACAAGGACACTTTCACTCACTGTGTTTGTAACAGCAGTATTATCAAATACAGTCTATTCCAAAACTGATAATGCATCGATTCCCTCCTGGTACTGTCTCTGATGATGCTGAATACAAAGTATCTCTGACTATCTACAGAAGCCACATTAGTTCCAAGTTCTCTGATGTATAGTTTACCAGAAGGGTAAACTATTGCAAAGCATCATTGCTTTGTAAGCATTAACAAGAAATAATAAATATATTCACTGCATTAAGAGGTGAAGTTAAAAAATAAAATTACAAATTATTATACAATACCTAAATCTCCATCTCCCCATGGCACTTCCAGCCAATTGCAATTATAAATCCTACTCATTTCTTTCAATCTGGAAAATAAAAAAAAAATTAAAATAATAATAATAAAAAAATTCTGCTCTTGCTAGTTGGGCCTGTTCTAAAAACATTCCAGCCATGTTTGGAAGATCAGCAGCTCCCTGTAATACGAACTTTCAGCCTTCAGTAAACACAGCTTTGAATATATCAGCTTTGAATATTCCAGTGTGTACAAGTTGTCAGTTTCTTATGGTAAAGGATTGGTGCCCTTTTTTGTCAGTTTTTCACATTTCTTTCTTTAACATAGCAGCTTCTCAAAGGGTCAGTGTCTGTGCATTGGCTTTCCAGGACAGATTAACTGGAATTTCAATACAAGAGAAACTCACAGTGAAATCAAGAGATCCTTGACATGAATAAAGTGCAGGGCAAACTCCTTCTTTTTTAACCTCATGCAAAAAGATACAGTTTTGTATCTGCAAAAATTAGTATCAGTACATCAGTTTTAAGGGAAGCACAGCCAAATGTCCCTGTTATTTTTCTACTTACTCATAATACACCTAGAAAAGAAAAGCAAAGATATTCTGATCATGTTTCAAATGCTGTTTGAGCTGTACCTGAACTGTGTTTTTCTTTCAGTAGTTCACTATTCCTTCAATTATTTTCTAAAATACTCTTTGGTTGTTGAATTGGGGCACTGACAGCTATTCTCAGCAGTGAAAATGTCCAAAAAAAGGGATTTGCAATTCTGACTTTGATTCACTAAGTCATTAATGTTCTTTTCCTCACATTTCCCTACAGACTTCACTCCTTTACATCTACCTGCAATTATCTATGTCATTCCTGCAATGAGAATCATAGTAGTAAAATACTAGGCAAAAATATTTTCACAACGGTCTTTTCCTCCAGTCATGTCATTCCTTTTGTATTTATTTCTAAAAATTTGTGAAGTCTCAAAAAAAAAAAAAAAAAAAACCAAAACCCAACAAAAAAACAACCCCCAACTGAGTATAAAAAGTACATTAAAGGTTAGATTTTCAAAAGGAGGACTGTAATGAATGAAGTTCTCACTGACTTCATTGGGACAGTATTTATACCAGAGCTCAGCTCTTTAAAAAATTACTGCTCTACTGCTAAATAGATTGAGTCCCAGTTGTCAGAAGAAACACTATCATCAAAAAAGAACTGAAAATAGAAGCCTGACACAGCTCATTACTGGGAGATGAGAAACAGAGTATTTGGAAAGTGTTGTAGCTAATATTTATTTCTGCAAAAGCAACAAATGTGATGTATTAAGACAAGCATTACCTTTACAGTTACCTTTTATTAGGATGTATTCTGAGTGCTTCAGCTTCTGACAACTGAAGCAAGAGACAGGATCAATAACTAAAGAGAAAAACTCTGCAACATCAGAGTCCCAAGATCAACAGAATCACCTCACTCCAGTTGTTGAAAATGTCTGATATTTTGTATATCAAATTAGGTTCTAAAAGATTTTTACTGTGGCACTATAAAATGACTCATTTGTTTAAATCCCTTGTAGGATAAAGAAGCATGTAAACTACTTAATTGATATTTGATGTTGAAAACTATTGAAAAAAAAATCTTCAATGAAGGATTTAAATTTTAAGAAATACATCTATGATGCTTAATCACCATAATTAGATATGACCAGAAAAACAGAAGCCACTTTTTTTTTTTAATTAATGAAATTTAAACAGTCAATACCGAAGAACTCCAAGAGAATCAGAATTTAGGCTAGAGATTATTAAAATATGTCTGAAAGAGAAAATGTAATTCAAGTGGCATTTACATATGTCACTTCAATATTTCAAATAACCTGAAAGTTCTCTAAATATATAACTAAATATATATATATGCATACAAACAATGAAAACTTGATTGCTTCAAACCAGTATACCTCCTAATGTTTATCATAATTTAGACTTTCACAATTTGGGGGCTTCATTCCAAGTGTAGATGCTAACAATTTCCTATTTCTAAAAACCATGGAAACTACTGACCTTTTCCCACACAGTTCTGTCTCTAATGCACCCACACCACATGACTACACATTAGTTTTGCCATTCCAGTGTTGCATTCAGTGAATGAGTTAGCATTCACATTTTTTTCTATCCCCATATCTAGCAGGATCTCTTTAAGACATGTCCTCCAAACTATAAACTCACTAGAACATTGTTCATTTTTACTGCCTTTTTCATGTTGTTGTCCCAATAACAAAAGTATACTTCAACTCCCCTGCTGAACCTATATCAGAACATCATCCATTTATACTATTTTGTAACTAAGGAACTAAAAGACAGAGTTTTGATGCTTGAATTATAAAACCATTCTAACAGTTTGGGTTTTTGTCTGAGTTCTTAAACATTAGAGTGAACACTAAAAGCACAGTTTAATTATGGTTATTAGAGCTCTGAGCTTCTGAAATTTCAGCTTTAGATAATAATAACCATGATCAGCCAAAAACCTTTCACATTAGATGACTGGTGTTAAAACACATAGGTGCCAAAGGAAAGACAAGAATGGAATTTACTTTTAGGGACATTAAATCATTAACCCTTTCTCCCTACCATTCACCGCATGCCTTCTAACCCTTGCATCAAACAGAAAAACATCAGGTATGTTTTTTCTGAGTATAACTCTAATGCACATTCCTATAAATCTAATGAACACCATGTTGCACAGCTAAGGAGGCTGGGGCTTTGTGGAAGAGCACAGCATGTGACTGTGCAGTCAAATACTGGGGTATAAAAGCACTGAATGGTCAATTCCGTGTGGCACGGGTGACATTTTGAGTGTTCGCCATTGCACTTTAGCATACTTTTCACACAGAAGCACGAGCCACTGAACGCTATAAGAAAAGCCTAGAATAACACAACAGCAATTTCCCAACACAGCTTGCTTGGTTCCCAACAGAAGCAACATTATGCTGTGGGAAGATGATGGCAATGACCGTGGCAGGAGCAGCAGCAGTCGCTTGGCTTTGCCCGTGTGGGAAGGAGTGTGTCAGGCCCCTTCTCGTGTCACATGAAAGCACAGCCACAGCTCCACCTGCATTGCTCATGCACAGGTTGTTTTTTCCATCTTCTTGCAGCATCAACACCTGTCCGGATATTTTTCTAACCTAAAGTAGCTTGCAAAGTCTGTATGTCCTAGCTAGAATGCCGAGATGTAAAATCACATAGATCTCCAAATTCAGTCATCTATTAGATCCACATCATATTTGACTTGAGTAGGAGGAGCAGCTGGTAATATTCTTTGGCTGTTATTATTTCCTTGAACAAGTCACTGAAACAAAGTAAGGGGTTTTCAGTCCCCTTCCCAACTAGAAGCTGACAGAAAAGGCACATGGACATTCTGAGCTGAGTTCAGACTCTGAACATTTAAGTCTGGAATAATTTTGCTCCTCAAACACAGTCTCAGCCTTAATCCAGAGTACAAACAATGCTTCCCAAACTGTGCTGAGAATTCTCTGTATTTTCCCAGCCTGCCTGAGAGTGAATGCAGCACAGGGCCTTATCCCAAGCTTACAAACAGCAAGCAATTGTGCAGCAAAGCTGGCCCCAGTGTGTGATTTTTGTCACATCCACGAGATTTTGGAGTTGTGGCCCCACAAGCCAGTAGGCTGAAGGCCTTTTCCCCTTTTGACTCTTATCCTTTCACCCTTCTATCCAATCTTATTATATATTGCACCCTCTGCATAGTTTCAGTCCATTTTCCAATCTGCCTATTTAATTACAGACTGCATTGCAGTATGACTTCCTCTTCCTTTGCTCTGCAAGGGTGCCTGTAGAGCCAAGTCAGGTTTGGATACCTCCACGGCTGAAACAAAGAGTAAGGAAAAAAAAAGCATCCTTCAGGCTTGATAAAAGATGTACTTGTTATTCAAGTGAACTGCAGCAACCAGAAGCCTGAAGTGCAACAGAAGTCTCTCTGTACTTCAGGATGTCTATCAATAAATGTATATTCCCAGTATGGCAATCACAAAGAGGCTCTAAGTAGATTGACCCTGTTGAGATGGATTCTTTGGAAAATTTTAGTTTCCATATTTTACTTAGGTTCTGAGAATTTCAAAACTAGACTAATTATGGCTATTTCTTTGTAAGAGTAGCAAGAAAGCATAACCTTCAACCATATAATGAAGTGGCCAGTACTCACACTGATAAACTCTTGTGAAATTCCTTTCAGCTGAGGGATGTTGTCCAAGTTTTTTTGGAAACTACTGACCTAACGAGCTAAAACAACCATAAATGAAAGTTTCTTTAGGTTAGGAAATCTTAGCCCAAACAGTGAAAAACATGAGGGCAAAAGATGCTCTTGTATTGAAACTGATGGCAAAATGCAACCATATAGTATCACTGCATTCAAATGGTTACTTGGAAGATAAGGAAACTGATGCTTAAATTCTTGAATATTTCTTAGTTCTAAAACTGTCAATACTGGAGATCATCAAAGGTATTTGATTTCTATAACATATAGCTCTATTTTACATGGTAAATTCACAGTTCCTTTATGCACAGCATATGAACTCACTCCTGTCTATTCCTTTCATTGACTATTTTAACATTTCCAGTTTTTTATTTTATATCATATTATCATGAATTTCAAGTTTTTTTACTTCCTTAAATTTTTTTTTTGGTTCACTCTAAACCTTATGATATGATTAATATTAAATAGAATTATGATCACTCTTTTTAAAAAAAATCCTTCCTAAGACTTTTGCAATTATTCAAAGCTCCCTTTTACACACTTGGACTGTGAAAAAAAAATACATATATATAGGAAAATATGGCACAGGCAATAGGAGATTTAAACAATGCTAACAGAGTTTATTCCTCATTGCTGAAAATGTCAGTGTTCAGCAACTTAAATACCTCCTAAGTAGTTCTCTATGCAAAGCCTTACAATTATATCTTTTTCCTTAGTATCTTAGTACAGGACAATAATTCTGTCGTCTGTGTTCCTCTATCGCCTCCTATTTCAGCCATCTATAGACTCCTTCCACGTAAAGTTATATGTAAAGTTTACTCCTCCCCCTCCTTTCATTCCCTGGTTCCCCATAGTAAACAATTAACCTTCAGTGTCCGGTTACCTTGTGACAGGACAGCAAAAGTCAGGGTAAGTCAAGCCTCAAACACTTGCATAAAACAAATAGGGCAGATAAACAAGAAATGGTATTTTAGATCAGCTGATAAGTGAGCAGAAAGAACGAAAATAGCCTCAGTACCCTTGTGTTAACCCATGCAAGACAATAAAGTGCCACTAACAAATGCATGCATTTACATTACAGCTAGGGAAAGGGAAAAAAAAAAAGAAAAAAGTCATTTTTATAGCTAGACCATCATAAATTGGGTCAGCTTAGCATATTTCAGTGCCCGGTTTCTGAAATGGCTGCTATACTAACCTTGGCTGGTCAGAATACCCCAGCCAGCTTTCCGTTTGGCAGGACCCTCCCCTACACTTTCTAGGCGTCTTTTGGGGAGATCCCGGCTCCTCTGAGCAGCAGTGCTTGTTGTCATGATTTGTTTCTCGAGCCAAGCCTGTCTGTCATTGGTGCAGGTGCTCTGCTCTGACGAACATCCACAAATGATTCCCACCACCTTTTTTCCTCCTGTCGCTTTTGCACAAAGGCTCTTGCTGTACTTTCTGTAGAATGGCTACAACACTGAAATCCATTCAGTAACATTTACTAGCTTGGACTAGTGACTACACAGTGGGGGAAGGGAAGGACTGCTCCAGCATTTTCTATTTTTAAAACAGAGAAAGAATCAGCTTAGCTACAGCATGAGTCTTAACTATTTACGTGATTTAAATGGAAAGAAGGTGTCAATTTTTTAATCATTTAACACAAAAAAAAAGAGAAACAGACTCTTAAAGCATAAGTATTCAAATGTTTTGCTGCTTGAATACCAAGCAGCCTGAAACAGAAAGCCAAAAATGTTTTATCAGAATGGAAACTCTTTTAATAATAGTAACAATTATTACTGCATCAGGTTTTACTCATATGTAATGTGCAGTTCAAAGTGATTTTAGAATTCAGGAGAATCCATGAAACTATGAAACACTCCTGGTTTTTTGTGGTTTGGTTTGGGTTTTTTTGTTTGTTTGTTTGGGGTTTTTTATTTGTTGGGGTTTTTTTTGGTTTTTTTAATAGGAGGAAAGTTATCCTACAAATGTCAACAGAAAGTCCTGAATAAAAATCCCAAATAAAAGCATGTTTTGACTAAAAAAAAAAAAAATATTTTGAAAGCTAAATCCCATTATGAAAGGCTGAAGTCTTGTCAGAAGAAACACGGATAATTTTTTTTTTTTTAATAGTAACAAAACCAACAAAACACTGCTAGAATTTTTTGTTCATTACTATGTATCAGGCTGATACTATACAAGAGAAATCTGGAGAGAGAAGCAATCCATCATAAAATTCCATCATGGTAAAAGACAGTGATTTCCCTGTAATAATAACATGTTAAAATGTTGTCGTTACCTCCCTGACATTTCCTTGTAGCAGTTCCTCATTATTCTCTTCTACAGATATGTAAACTAGCCACTTGTAGATTTTTAAAAAGCAAATCAACATTACTGAGTTTCACTACTCCTACTCTTTTCAGATACCTGACAAAACTTAATCCCTAAAATTCTGTAATAATACTCAGATATTTAATGAAATTTTCCATATCCATCTTGGTTTTCTCTAGGAGAAAATCAGAGGCAGGAATGTAGTTAAATAGGGTGAGGGGAAGAAGAAGGAGCAGCTGCAAATTTTCCCTTGAAATGACAGCACATGAGAACTGTCTTACTTGGAATAGTGCTCCACCCTTTACAGAACAGAAGCAGGTGGGCTGCTGCTCTTCTCACAAGACAACAATACAGCACTCTCACAGACATCAGGCTGCTTGCAGACAATTGTTTTTATTCTGAATGAATCAGAATATCTCCCAGGCTGAAATAAGCACTTCAACATATCCAGCAATCAGACTCTGCATGTAAATCTGAAACAGAGCTTTCACAAAAGGGCTCATCATAAATGGGACATAATTATATCACTTTAATACTAGAATTACTTTGTGTTACTTTGTAGTGCTTTCTTCCAAGTAAACAAATACTGGAAGAGGAATTAAAAGGAGAGCATTCTAGGGATGTGCACACATGTGCCTGGAGAGGAAGGTACCAGCATTATTCTCCTGTGAGAAATAAACAGTGACTGGTTTTGTACTTGCTACGGCTCTGAGGCTCATCTCAGTTTTAAATTTCCATCTGGAATGGAATTCCAGGACTCTCAGGAGAAGGTGGTGAGGATCAGGATCAAGCAAAGCATCTAGGACTGCAGAGCAGGAATTTACAGTGGTCTGGCAAGGAAAAAAATCTACATTTTTTTGTAGGAGTTTTGTGGGTGAGGTTGTCAGCTGAGAATGAATCTGTGTCTTTCTACAGGAGTGGTACAAATCTGGAAGTGCTTCATACAAATGCTTTCCACATTTATTCCAGCCCCTGCTCTCTCTTACTAGTCTGAGAGGTGTGAGTGGCAGGAGCAAGGGAAGCAGCAGGTACACAGACAGCTGCCAAGGCTCCAAAGAGGCAGAGCCCCAGGGAGCCAGCATCACCTGCCCTCTTGTGCAGACACCTGCATGGGGAGCAGTGAGCTACCAGTGCAGCTACACCACCCCCAAAACCCTCCACCTTCAAAGTATGGCTTACAGGAAAAGCATCTCTGTTTCACAGAGATACTCCATAGAGGAACTTTTTCACTAAATTCTGCTAGGTCCAACCATTCAACCTCCAGGCAAAAACAACTTAAAAGTCTTATTAAAACAGTTCACAAATACAAGATTAAGGAAAAAAAAAAAAAAAAGCTAAAATAGCATCAAAAATCATCTGAAACTATGTTAAAAATATACTTACTTGAGATGAGGGAATGAACATGGTTAGAACCATGGAGTGAGGCTGCTTCTTGCTATTTCACTTCCTCTGATATGGAATTGCTACGTGATCTTTCTCACATTAACCATCTGTGCCCTGGACTACATTAGCTACAAAATAAAAATCAGTGTCCTTCAACTTTATTAAGTAATAAAACTACTAACATTCAAAACTACAAAACTACTGAGGCTTAGTCCTGAGATTCTGTTCTTCAGAATTTTTCTCTATAGAAGACATTCAAATACTTCCGAAATCTGCCAGAAAACCTATAACAGAAGTCTCAGTCGGTGTCCAAGCATGTAAAAAATACAGTTGGCCATTATTTTTCCTGACTTGGCAAACAAACAATTAGGGACACCATTTAGATTACAGCTACTCATGGAAGCAATGCAGGTACCTTCAAAAAAGCAGCCAGAGGAAGGGGCAGATGCTACAGTCTGAGAGTAAGGAAACCAGAGGACTTTACTGATGGGTTTGGAATTCTGACCTAATTTAGCATACAAGCTTTAAATAAAGCACTATATTACATTTAATGAATAATTTGTTCGGTTCAAATTTATAACCCAGAGGAAGAAGTGTTAAAGGAAACTTTCAAAATCTTTTTATTCCAGATTTTTGTAAAAGGAAATGTCAGTAAAGTTTCAACATTTCCATGTCAGCACACAGCTCTGAGTTTAAAGGGGCAGCAGTTCTTAGGAGGTGGGAATGAAAATAGAAGTAAATTTTTGTTCCTCCCTTTCAGCAGGGAACTTATTCTATTTACAAGACTATTATTAGGGCAACAGAGATGCAATTGTGGTAACACACAAAATATAATAAAGCCAACAATACCCAAAACCCTTTTGACCTTTCAATACATGCAGTCCAATGCAATACAGTCCAAACTCCTACAACAATAATTTATCTTAGGAAAAATTGCACAAAATAGCACCATTTCCAAATGTCACAGATCAGTATTTTGTGTGCAACCATCTAAAACCAGCAAACTGAAGACCCACCTTGCTTCCCAAACTGTTCTCTACTTTCAGGTTACTCTGTTTTCATGACCAGGATGATTATGGGGTCACAGTGACGGCATGGAACCTGCCACACGAAATTCTGGAACAGGACTACAAACTGACTCTTCCTGCTCATGTGAACCACACCCTGCAACCATGAAGCTGAAATGACAGACAGGCTCCCTGTGGCTCAGTGCCAGTACCCCAGGAGTGGCCTGTCATTTGACATGGCCAAAAAACGAACCAGAAGAAATCTTGAACATTCCTCGCTGTAGGAGATGCCAAGATGAAGCAAATTTTAGGGAGGATTGAGGAACAGTGGTTACTGACAACAGCAGCATCCTACAAGGCCACAGTGGTGCCACTGTTACATTCTGCAGTGCCACTCAATGCCAAGGAACATAAATGCACCATAAAAGTACAGGGATACAGCCCTAGGAGCAGAACAGAGAAAGGCCTGGAACAACTTTTTATTTGTTTGTTAAATAGATTCTTGCATCAAGCCATACTTCAGGGCAAATATATAAGTCATTAGGAGGCAACCAGAAGCTTAGACATTATCCAGGTCACCATCAAATAGGTAGATAATGCTTTAATGGTCACTAGCTACTTAAGCATAATATGACTTTTTTTCACACCATTATAAGCCCTAAAAAGTCAATTACATACTCTTAATACAATCTCATCACTGTCTCTTAGCTGGAAATCCAAATCAGTAGTAGTACAAGTAGTAGAAGATGATGCTGATGATGTTAGCAACAGCATGGCTGGCTGTCTTGTAATTTTTCTACCTCTTCTGAGATTCCTAAAGTTGTTACACCTTTTCTCCTTGGATGCTGGGAATCATAACTGAAGGCTGAAAAAGGATTTAAACTTCTGATAGGACAAAGGCTTTGTCTCAGGCCTCCCAGAAGTCAAATACGTAACAGTGACACATTTATTACATTTCTTGGCTTGTTTGCAATGTGTACCTGTCAGACTCTTCAAGCAGACAAGGCAACAGTAACATAGAATACTTGTTAATAAATAAATAAACTAAATAACAGAAGTCAAGGGGCAGAACCTAAGCAAATCAGCTACCAAGCCAGCCTGAGCTTCAGATATTGACAGAAAGACAGACACAGGCATGGAACTCCACACAGGAGTGGTAAAGGGCACGCCAGAGAGAATCTTCCGTCAGTTACAGTGAAAGAACAGCCATAAAAAGAGAGAGCATCTCTACTGCCAGAAAGACTCCAGACATGGCAGAGAGTAACATCCACTGCTGCAACAGATGCAGCATGCCACAAAGGATTTATGGCCAAGCAGCCAGCACTGCTGCAGTCATGAGCAGAGCTCAGTACTTGGGCACGCTATGCAATCCCCCCAAGCCATCCTCATCTCACTGGCACCAGTTCACTCGCTGTGTGCCTGCACTGCGAATGTCTCAGAACATCCTCTTCAAGAGAGGCATGTGAATAGCAAAACCCTGGCCACAAGAATCCTGGCTGAAGGAAGGAACATCACCTTCAGGGAGCCATGCTATTTTGGTCTTCCCCTCGTAGCCTTATACCCCACCAATGCAAGAAATACCAGTGCAATACCCCAAGGCAATACTGTAGTTTTCCACACATTTTCTTTAACTCCAGTTCTCTTTAAAGCCTTGCAGACAGACTGCTCCAGGATTGCCTTTCAGAGTTATTGCTATGCACCTTTAAAACCCCAGGTTTTAAGCTACATCAGAGTCCATAATGTTCACTTTGTATTTGTATTATTTCATAAGCTTCCTATTCATTTCACACAGAAAAATACAGAAATAATTGATGGAAGGCATTTCCATGTGAGTTTAGAGTGTAGACTCCAAGCAAGTGAGACCTAGGTTGGTGACAAGTTAAGGTTAATATTCAGAAAAAAATACATTTCAAGGAGGCACACCTGAATGAAACCAACTAAAAAATGCAGCTGGTGTACCTCAAGGAGGTCCTAAGGAGGTCCTGACATACACAGAAGAGTAAAAAAAACCCACAAACAAATCCACATGACAGGCTATATCAGCTTCTTTCAGCAAACAGGCTCCAGCACACATATGCACTAGAAGTTTCTGTGGCCTCAGAAATTTTCCTTAAAATGAGGGATAGAAAAAATGAAAAATTTGAATTAAAAGTAACACGCTTGCCAACAGATGTTCTTGCTTTTTGTGGCTGTAAATAAGTCCTGGCTCTATCCATGCCGATTTAGTTGCATCATATAACTCTGAGCAAAACCTCTTTAAGGCAGACTATGTTCTTCAAAAAAGAATGTTCTGGTATTTGTCTAATATGTGGTATCATTTCTTCCTTCAAAGAAAGTGCCTTATTGGCTTTATTTTCAAGTATGACTCTTCTTTGGCAGTCATCTGTCATACTAGGCAAAGTTATCTGGCATACAAGAGAAAGTGATGAGCTCCATCAAAAAAGCCCTCCCTTCTAAACTTTCAAAAAAGAATATTCACACTATCCTAAGCATTTTTACACCATTAGCTTACGTGCTGCAAATGAAGAACAACTGCTAAATGTGGTGCCTTACACCAAGTGCTATGGTGAATAGGTATGCCATACAATATTCCTGTCATTGCTAAACGAATCTCTATTGTATCCAGGAAGCTAAGAGAGGTCTTGTATGGCTTTTATTAATAGAACTGTGATCTCTGTGGAATGCAAGTTGAGAAAATGCCTCATGCCTATCTTCCCTACCTAACAACTGTTGCTGAGTGGCATTATCAATTGCAACTCATTAGGATAAAATAAATATGAAAACTTTGCTCTAATCATTCACTACAAGCCTTGCAAACAGTAGATCTCTGACAGTGAAACACAGCATCACTGCCTATTTATGAGCTGCATTTTTAAGATTTCTTGGGACTACCTAAGTAGTTCTCAGTGTACAAGAAAAAAAGGAAACAGAAAACTTTACAGTATTTACCAGCCTCTGGAAGAAGATGGAGGCTCTGGTAGACTGAACTACCACAATCCTGTCAATGGCTAAATTTAGCCTAACTAGTGAACTGAGCTTTCCTACCATGCCTGACCAAGATGCAGCAAAGATGGGTAGCTGAGAATTTGCTATGGTCAATCCAGAGTAGACTTTTTTTAAGCTTAGAAGAAACCAGGGCATACTCACCTCTCCTGTTCAGCAAAACCAGTATGTATTTTAAGAAGCATACTATAAACACAATTTCTGCTTTCAAATAACTTTAACTTGTACACTTATGGATAAAGTGAAATTTTATACAAATTTTTGTGAGAGAGGTGACATGATTAAAAAATAGGATATCTAAGACAAATCATTTTACATTCTCAGAACTACTTAGCTTGTCTATCAGACCCCAGGTATCTGTATATGTACATGACTAGCTGTTTGTTGTTTATGCTACATTAACCTCTGCAATTTTTTTTCCATAAGAAGGTTCCTCTCTATCACTTTCTGCTTATAGCTAAATACATTTTGACAAGTACTGAGTATCAGGTTTACTTTTGATAAAATAGACACCTTCTGTCTTATAAAAAAGTTTATGAGTGGGAACTACGCCTCCTTCTATAAAGTTATCTGCAGTAACAAATACAGGCTCTTTCATACAAACCAAGATCTTACCAGTATTTGTTGGCAGAGTTTATATCCTACGAACCCAAAACATCTTATAATTGATTAATTCTTTAGATGTGATACACAAACTTAGAAATCACCTCATACCACAGCACTACTACCTCATTCTAAAGCAACTAAACTATAAAACTCATCTGAAGCTCCAACCCAGTGCTCCTATATATAGAGCACTTTCATGATACAACCATTTAGTCGGTGTAGTAGGAAGAGTCTAAAAGCTGCTTTTGACCCTCCAGTGTTCATCCAGCAACAGCTGTACAAAAGGCTGAGTTATTAACTCTTCACAGATCTGGAAATACCATGAGAGAAGAAATGTTACTGTGCAGATCACTGTCATTACACATAGTAAGGAGCTAAATATACCCAAACTTAATTTTCAAGTTAGTTTATTCTTGTGTATCAGTTTGTAGGACACAGAATTTTAAAATGGAACAAACATATACTTGCTATGACTTTATCCATTAAGAAATAAATTAATAAAATGTTAACTTCTGCAAAGTTTCAAATGCAATGAATATGTAAATGTTCACTTCAACACAATACATAAAGAAACACTAGGCATCACAATCTATTTCCAACATAGCTCTAGTCCTTGATTGGAAAGCACTTGGCTCCAAACAACTAATCAGTCCCTTACAAATCAATGGGGCAAGTGTATATGAGTAAGTGTTTACAAAATTAGTGCCAAGATAAAAATAACCCAGCAAATGGCACCTTCATAATAGAATGGATCCCTTTTTCATTTAATTTTTTTATGGTACTAATACCACTGACTTAACTGAGAAAAAAAAAGAATTTGACTATAATAGCATATTAGGACACAGGTCTTCAATTCACTTTAAGCCAGCGTAAAAGACTGAAGAGTTTTGTCCTGCATTTGGTGCCATTCAGGCTTTTAATATTGTGAATTATAGAATAATCTATTTATTTTTTTGCAAGCAGCAGATGACACAAAATTGTGGATGCTACAACTGCTCAGAGGGAAACAATTCAAAACAGACAAGTAAAATGGAGAAATTGTCTGCTACCAAGATAGCACAAAATTAGCTGATGGCCAATACAAAATACTATACTTGGAGAGGAAAAAGCAAATGCAAATACAGTAACTTTGTTTTAACAAGTGGCTTACAGGCTACAGACTCTATCCACAATACTTTACTGCTGAGGGGGCAGCATCATTCCAGGAGGTATTACTTAGGGTGCCATAAACATGGCACATGACATAAGTGTTCCACTTACATACAACAAATAGTTCCCCCAGCTACACTCATAAAGTCTCAGCTGGAGCACTCTGTTTAACATGGGAAATGAGACATCAGTAAAGATGTCTGTAAACTATATATGAACTGGCACAAGTCCAAGGGAGAGCAACAGCAGTAACTTCAGGTGCTGGAAAATAAGACTTAGGACAGACTAAGTTAAATCCTTTTTACTTTATTCAGAAAAGAAAAAAAAAAAATTAAGAAGAAGTAGGAAAATGCATGATAATAGTCCTTAAATTGATTACTTCTCATATACAGAGAGAAACAGTCATAGTTCATGTATCTAATTTGCAGAAATAAAGATGTAGGTCAGTCCTGGAGGAAGTGGGAAGCACCCTAGTGATGAGAACAGAAAAACTGCAATTGGTTGCATAAGGATGCTGCAGAAATCACTATTACTAAGCATTTTAAAAACAGGTTAGCCACACATGTGCCAGATAACTCATGTATATTTGATCCCAGAGCATTCAATTTACCTCTGAAGGTACCTTTCAGCTATGCACAAGAGACGTCTTACTCAGACATCATTTCCATAAACAAACTAATGTGCCTTATAATTAGTACAGATTTTACATGCACTTTTTTGGCCTTAGCTGGTGCTGAACACTGATCTAGTTCCTGTATTTCAATGCCACATAAACAGTAGAATAATTTCTAATTAATTATTGTGATATTATCTAGCTGTTCACATACACTTGAGATCCAAAAGATAGATGGATTGCTGACTATTGAAATTGAAATTATTCCTGACATATTAAGGAACAAAGTATGACCCATTTCATTTAGCAACAAGACCACACAAAGCAGGTGACACAGGCAAAGCTGTCTTATATTTAATAAAGAAAACATGACAAAACAAAGCAAATCAGCCTTGGAATGTATGATCCCTGGGTCTCAATGCCTGAACTGACCTCTATACCTTCAGTTTGACAAAAGGAGTTCCACCAGAAACTACTGCTCTGTACCTGAAACACCCTCAATTACACAGACTTCATAAAAGAAAGACCTATTTTAACTCAAGGGGTCCATTTAGAAAGTATGAAATAATGCTTGTGCCTAGTAGCACATTATTTCCAAAGGTTCTTTTTTCTTCAAAATTATAGCACTCTGTCCTAGCCAAGCCATTATAATAGCAATAAGTAATTTTTTATTATTAAAAGCAAACCTAAAACACCAGTGCTAACAGAATTTTGAGAGTATGTAATCAGGTTAAAACTAGAAAATGAAAATAAACATTTCCTCTAATTTGAATTACTTATTGAAACACTATAAACCTCAATTAGCTAATGATAGATGCTAGGCTAATTATTTATTTTGGTGGTTCTTTGTGTTGTCATTTTCTGCCAAGGTTTTTCTGCTACTTGGGAAAAAATACAGAATGGATCACTAATTAAGAGGACACTCAGTATTTAATTTTACAATGTTTCAAGCTGTTTCATGCTTTCTGCTACTTATTGTACATCTTTTAGATATCACTTTTAACAGGATATTTTGTTACATGCATTATATAAACTCTACTGAGGCATCCCTGTGTTTCACCGACACCAACAATCAAATCCCACAACACGTTGTGAGGTCAGACACTGGCATGCCTCCTTCCACAGACATAGAACGGAAGTATAGAAGAGCTAAGATAAAATAATAATTTTGAAGAGAATTTTTTGCATCCCAAAAAGCAAGGACTGCTGCTGTTAGTCACAACAAATAGATGCGTAGCAGATCATGTAGCACTAGCTGAACATGTACTTACAACTGTTACAAACCCAGAACCAATCACTGCAAGCTGGACAGTGAAAAATGAAGGCACACTGATGTTGAACTGTAAAAAGTACAATTCAACTATTAACTATTACTGCATTAACTGCAGTAACTATTTTCTTTTCATAAAAAAAGCAGAAGACCAGAAAATCTACCACATGTTTGATCCTTTAAGTCAAAAACCTCAGCTACCTTACCAAACCAGAGTGATGATTTTCATCTTTTCAATTGGCTAGCTACTAGAATCCTTAATAACACATTTCTTTAGGTATAATAGATGAGACTTTTGACAAATGACAGAATTATAGATTCCTGGGTTCAAAAATGGGTTAACACCATAGACACTATTTTACTCTCCAGCCTGATGTATGTTATTCCTTTCCCTCCAGTTCCTCCCAAATCCCCTTCCTTCTGTGCCCAGCTTGCATGACAGTCTTCTCATAAAGAGCTGCCTTAGAGCTAGCCAGCAGTTTCTGGCAAAA
Source organism: Phainopepla nitens (assembly GCA_013400175.1). NCBI lineage: Eukaryota > Metazoa > Chordata > Aves > Passeriformes > Bombycillidae > Phainopepla > Phainopepla nitens. Next base: position 1,017,226 of record VXBQ01002409.1, read on the forward strand.
AATTCTTGATTTCAAGAAGGCCTTCCCCACTCTCTGCAAGTATTCCTCTCTGTGCTCTTCCTATCCTACTGTAGTGAACATACACATGCACACCCACACCTCCCCACACATATATACCTGCACACACACTCACACACAAACACACACATCCATTGAGTTCAAATGGTCTCATTTAACAGGCTCAGATGTTAAAAACCCTGGGTTTCAGAGCTCGTGCAGAAAACACATGATATAAATCCACCTCAAGTAAATCTTCTGCAAAGTAAGCTAATTCCTACTTAAGTATTTAGGCCTTTCTTTTTGGATTGCAGATTTTAACACCCTCACACAAAATGTCTAACTTTAGTCCCAACATTGATGGCTGAAAAAAATCTTTTGAGTTTGAAACTGTTTCTGGCTCATTTCTATAGTGTTTCCCTTTATGTTTAACTTGGGCTATATCTTCACATTTGTGGTACCCAGGGATGAGTAGTAAAGGCAGTAGGAGGCAAGACAAGTCTTCCTGTTCCATTGCCTAACTCAGCTTGATGCCATCCAGAATACAAGGAACAACAATAAAGACAAGTGAGGTAGCAGGGATCCCAAGCTGAGCAAAATAAGGGCTCAGTCATATACCAGGCACGCCTCAATTTAGAAGAAAGAGTGTTCTGTAATGTAAAAGAAGAACTGAATGAAAATGGTACCTCACCACACATGAGCTTGGGGCAACAGTTCTGCTAAAGTTCTGCTTGCGTGAAAAAAAGGAATTTTCACAAGAGCTTTCAACCCAGGAGTTGAAAACCCAGGGTTTGCACACACATGCCCCAAAGCTGGCCCTGGCAAAGTGTTATGGGTGCACTGGCCCCTGGCTAGTGCCAACCCACGACACTAAGGCTCCTGATACCTGCCCAGAGACAACTTATTCAAAGTACATGAGGTCTATATCTTCTCAAAAAAATTACTATAAGAAAATTTTACCTTAATCAAGATTTAATTTTCAGAAATATTTGGACTAGTTCCACTAGAGCAGTGCACAATAATCATACGCCAAAAATGGAAAATTTCAACTATGCATGGTAAACTGGGGAATATTAGAAGCAATTGAGAAAATAGTGCCAGACTGGGAAGTATTCAGCAATCTTATTTATATACAGCCATCTTAAATATAGGCCTCTCTCCTAATAGAAAACTGGCTGTGATATTTCAGTTTTATTCTGAACTTAATATTAATCTGAGAAAAAATTAAAAAAAAATAAAAGAGCTCACATAATCTAACAACACTCCTACAGATAATTTTCGTTATACAAAACACAGCAACAACCATAGGAAAAAAAAAACCCTCACACATACAATTTGAAAAACTGAATGTAAATGAGGCTAGCAGATAAGTAATTACCTGAACAACAAACTCCCCAAACAATAGTGATAACAGAGTATGTACAAATATACCTTGTCCTTGAGGAACTCCATAAAATTCAGCAGCTATCCTTGCTGCTTCCTTACGGTTTCCTTTCACAATGTAGAAATGACTGAGTATAGCAAGGCTGATCTTCACAAAAAGTTTAAAACAAAAAAGTGAAAGGATGGTAAAGTAGACATTGGATAACTGCTGTGCAAAAGGGCGACTTTCTTCTATGACAGTCATTGCTGCAGCAAAATCTCTGTCAGTGTTTGGGTCGGGCTCTCAAATGTGTTGATAAGATCATATGGCTCCAGCCATGCACTCTTGGGAACAACTGGTCCCGAGGAAAGAAAATATCAGATGGTCATGATGCCTGCTGCTCAAAATATGACGATTATTTATACTGTACATAGTACTGAGTTCACTGCCACTCTTGCTAGCCCGGAGATATTCATGTGGGACAGCAGGTTCCAAGATCCTGGATTGTACTTGTTCCACTTAAAAGGTCTGTTGCATTCCAAATTCTGCATTTCTAATTCATTTATTTACATGTTTAAAACACATTTTTAAAAGTACTATTATAAACCCCTGAAATTTATGTACTAAACCACGTAACTCACATAATCTGTTTTTGCTAAAATATGTTCTCCTGCTGCTAAAATACAATTGTTCTTTTCTGATATTTTATTTTATGTCAGACTGGTATTCTTTCCTTAAAAAACTAGAATCATATCAGTAAATAATATCAGTTAATAAATAAACAGAGATTTAATATCTACCAGCTTTGACAGTCTCTCATTTTGCTCAGGCTGAATGAAAGTATCTAGTATACAAAGACCTTAGCACTGTACAAAAAACAGTATTCAGAGCAGGTGAAACAAATCAAACATCTAGATATTTTTATGCATAAGACCTGGAGCACCTAAAATTAAATTAATTAAAATGCAACAGTTAATATACAACATGGAAAATTTCTAATAGTTATGATATGTATTTCATCGTGCTGCATCATATTATTTTAAACCTATGACATGACAGGCTTCATTTGTTGGCCAGTTTTAGAGAGGGGAATCTAAATTCCTCCAATTTTTTAAGACTTAATTTGCTTTTATACCATAAAGCTATTACTCACAGTCATCAGCAGTCACTCACAAGTTGTTCCATTGGTGTGAGTAATTGCTCAGTAAATTGCTGAGTTGCAACATGATACAAACTGAGGAGCTGCATGACAGAACCAGATTTCTAAGTGAACTATAATCCTAAAGTAAAGAATCATGGCAGCACAAGAAAGGGTCCTGCTCTAAACTTTTGTACTTCTTTCTAAATCAAAAAACAGTGTCTTGAATTATAACTTAAAATACTCTACCCAAAGTAATCCTCAACCTTTCTATTCTACCCTGGATTCTCTTGTTTGGTGATTAGAAAAAAAAAACACTTTAGAATGTTGGCAGCTGTCCATCAGGATAAAAGGAGATGATCCAAATGTCACTGCATCCACAGATCTGACTTCAATGAACAGAACAGCAGATATTAAAGCACCATAATACTAAACCATATTTCTGAAAGTGGAAACAATAAGTCACCTCATCTTCTGACTCTTTGAGCAATTTATTAGAGTCAGAAGCTACAACGTCTTCTGGAAACTAAATTCAAACAAACCTCTATAAATGAAAAAAAGACAATGATAAATGGAAATGTTCTTGGAAATAAATACCAAGTTTTTTAACAGACAGAAAGTGAATTGGGCTTATCTTGAGAGAAACAGGCATTAGATATTTTTCTTTGAAAAAATTTAATCCACTTAAAAGTCAGCCATAACTAGAAAAGGCAATTAAAAAGTTTACACTGCAAACTATAGTAGTTGGTAAAAAAATACGCAATTTTTTACTAAATTTCATTTATAGACATTTTCTCATCCAGCCAAAATAGGAACTGCTTTCCTCTTACCATTATTAGAAGTGGGAATGAGCACTTAAAATGCCAAATGAAAATCCCTTTTTATATTTGGCACATTGTTATCCGACACTGAATTGAGGTGTCATGTTTTCCACAAGTATAAAAGGCATTATGTTCTGAGCTACCACCGCCAATTTCTGTTTCAATCATTAATAGAAATGGTATTTTACTTAGTAACACACCCAATATTGGAATTTCTTACTTCTTCCATATTTGTATTTGTTATTAAGCTTAACTTGATCAGTTCCCAGAATTCCCCAGCCATCTTATGGACCTGTTTCCCAAATTTACCATGCAGAGTAAGAAAAAGCCATAATTATGTTACAGAAAGCTTTTTCTTCCTTATAGTGTTTTACCTGACCCTTTTTCATATTGTGCCATCTAGTACCTGCTTTCTCATCTGGACTTCTCCCACATTTTGTTAGTGAACAAAATAATCTTTCTTTGTAGAGGCAAAACTCCAAATAGCAATTACCATAAATAACAGAAGGAGTTAGCAGTGCTCAGAATTCATCTTTCCCCTACAATACTGTTTCCTGCTTCTTATAACTGCAGTAGATAAATCACAAAATAAATCTCTCAATTGTCAGATAGTTTTCTTAAAGTTGATTTTTTCTGTTAAGGTTTGAAAAATTTAAAACTACAATAATAAGGCTTTGTATGCATTTAGTACTTTGTAAGTGGTGTTTCAAATAACCTCATGGATTTGTAAGCCTGCTTTTAGGAACAACATGAAAATTGAGCAGGAAGGTTATTCCTGTATCAAAACTTCCCTTCTGTCTTTTCAAAAATTCCCCTCATCAGTAATAAACAATGCAAAGGTGAAAAACTACATGAAATCATGAGTTTTGAGAATTCCAGTTCACACATACTCATCAGAAGCTGGCAAAATGACTCTCATAATATTTCCGCTTTTTTTTAGAGCTCTATAACCCTTATGTGTCAGCTTAGCTGGAAACTCTCCCAACTGCACAGAACCAAGCCTATCCTAATCTAAGGGTTCTGAAGTGCTACAGAAATTACCATTACAGCTTGTTGGCAAAGCCATGCTATGAGGCAGCCAGCCATGAACACAGAGCAACTGCTGAGATGTTAACACCCACACGGCATTTTGGGAGAACCAACAACGAGAATGCTGAGATCTGAACGCAGAATAGCTGAGAGGAAGCCCATGCAGACTGGGAAAACCAGAAACAGAAAGCTACAGCTGTTGTAATGGAAACCAGAACATAGGAGCATAGGTAAATAAATGAAGGATCTGGCAGTCAGTGCCATGCCATGAAGGAGTGGGAAAAAGCGCCATGTAAATGTCCCAACTTTTCTATTGCATGGCAATGCAAAGTCAGATCTTGCAGCACTGCAGAATGATGAGAGCTTCCAAATGGAAAGGCACCATATGTAATAAATGTACAACATTATAAAGATATCAAAACACTTGAAAAGAGCAATGGCTTAATGTGGATATTCGCATTTCCCCAGTAGTTCTGACTTTTGGGAATGAAATTTCTTGGCCTCATTTCCTCCCTAGTAAAATGGGGAGTATTCTGTAGATAATTTCATTGCTGTTAAAAAACCAATCAGATATCCTGGGGGAAAGAATAACAAATTAGATATTTAATAATTTTTATTTTAATGCAAAATTCAGATTACAAACCTAAATAAAATTACATCTTGACTGTTCATTCACTTAATGTCAACTGAAGAGATAGGCTGTAAAATTATCTTAGCATTTAGGGTTTTAGCATAGCCCAAGAAAATGGCAACAAGCTACACTGCAGATTAACAATATTTGGATTTTTATTTTAAGAACATGGTAATACTGTGACAGACAAGGATACCCTTACCTTGACATATTAGCACATTCCCAGCAAATGGAACAAGAACAATGTAATGATTCCTCTGATATGCTTCCCCATTTCTGGCAATTAACTATTTTAATTTTAAAACCACTTAAGAAACTTCAAGTGCTAGAATTTATGGTCTTAGAGTTCCCTTTTAATGTAGCTTGGTCAGTTATCATTTCTCAAGAATATAATCTGTACAATGAAGGCAGAAATACTGCTGTTTAGAATGACTATGAGGTGGCTCATTTAAAATTCCAGAGCTCAGACAAAGTAGCCTGGCCTTTAATGCTTTGCTGTGTAGCAGCCAAGTGCAGAAAGAAAGTATTTAGCAGTGGCACCTGTTTGTGCTAATTCAAACTGTCCAAAATCTAGTGTAAAATTTCCCACAACCTATCAAAGTAATTTTTAGAAAAAAAAAACAAACAAAAGAAAAGGAAAATCAAACAAACAAAAACCCATGCTCTATCACCTATGATTAATTACATAACCACATTCATAAACTATTTTATTCTGGCAATTTTTCATCTATGCCTTAGAAGACTGGTGTGTTTAATTTTCAGTAAGGCAAGATACACAAGAAAATTAACACAACTGATAGATATTTAGTCTTTGAAGGCTTCTCACAGTACAAATTCCATTACAGTTAATCTTAACAGTTTTCTTCTGTATTTTGGAGATGCATATAAATGTCTGAAAGTGAAAATGCTTATTTTAAGAGATAAAGATATAAATAAAAAAATAAATACAGTACAAGGAATTATTTGTGTGACACTTCACCTGCATGTCTTTCTCCCCATATAAGAGATGGCTAAATATACAGAAGAAGTTGATAGTCATCCTGGTTCTGAAACTTCCATCTAATAATAGGTATAATAGAAGATTTTAAGGTACCAGGCAGGGGAGCAGGAACTCTTAGGTGCTTTGAAGAATTTATTATTTTATACATTACAGGCAACTAACCAGGAGAAATTTCTAAAGCAATGCCCTTGAAACAAAGAGCTTAAAATAAAATCAGTAAGAAATCAAGTTTTAGTACTGAGTTTCTGATGTAAGCCCACAATGCTTCATAAAGGACTCAAAAGAGAAGCATGAGCTACTGAAAAGGAAATGTCTAATTCAGCATGAGAAATGACCTGCTTAGTGACCAGCTGACTTGTATTTTTAGGAGTGTATGAGATGCTAATCCTCAAAATTTTACCTAATTATCTAAAGCTACTGAATGTTACGCCATTTCCTCCTTGATCTATGTTCAGCAATTTCTTCTACTATTTTATATTGAAAGCATTTGCACTGAAGAAATCTAGACTCAGAGGAACTATTTCAAAATTTATTTCCCCATTATGCAAAATGTTACCTTAACATCGGATTGAAGACAAAAAAAGGCATACATACCATCAAGCAATCTTCAAAAAGTATCAAAGTTATTTTCGTTAATATCATTCTTAAGGGTATTATGCATTTATGCCTAGGCACAGAAAAGAAACCCAAACAAGTCATATTTACCTGAGAGCTACAAGAAATTCAGAAGCTAGAGTGACTGGAAAACATCAAGCAGCTGCTGTGTCCTTTTCTAATCAGGAACTCAAGCCCATTAGTGCAACCCTTAAATACTACTCTTCATAAAATATGAAGAGAAGAGGTGGCTGAAGTACAGAATTTGTACTACTGTTTTGGGGGAACGAAAAGGCAAAAAATAAGAGAACACAAACTTTTTCATCCAGAAAACATGAAATTTGGTTTAGATCTGAACTGCTTTTTCACTGCACCCCATTTCTATCCTTAAGAATTGGACAGAATGACTTGAGCATCATGACAAAATCATACTATCAGCACAAAAACCTGAGAGTTGTGTTGCCAATTACAACAGACACAACACTGTAAACCAAACAAATGAAAGGCTCATATCTCCTTTTTACAGCTTTTCTTCCTGAACACCATGTTTATCCAGGATCTACACAAACCATACAGCATGGAGTTACAACTCATAACTAAAATTATGTTTCATTCCCATTTCTGCAGTTCTCATAATTCCTGCTAGTAGCCTGATAACCCAGCCAAGGTCTTTGACCAAAAGTTTGTTCCAAAATGCAATGCAATGCCATCTTTGCTGGCACAACAGGTAAAAATGAGAGTGTGTTAAAACACTTCTCCTCCTAGCTGAGCTCTGGCTTTTGACACCCATTCTACTAAACAGTTACATATTTAGACACCATTTGTCTTCTCTAATAAAGAAACACAACAGTTCCTTTAAAAGAGCTTTAATGCACAAAACTTTATAAAAGTTTTGTTACATATATACTTTCTCTCTGTGTTTTGGTGTAGCACATTATTTCCATCAGTTCTTGATGAAGTTAAATCAAGTTATTTGAGTACATGAATGATGCAAACTTTCATTTCTAACATCATTAAAAGATTGCTTATTCTACTGCTAACTCTTAGTGAGTTCAAAATGGTTTAATTGAGGTATTTTGCTTTTCCTAGCAGTTGAAAATACTACTCCTATCTTAGAAAATAATTCTAGTATACAGACTTGTATGTCTGGATTTCCAGAGAATGGAATTACTGGTCAGGGATTAAATATCAATCAGTATCTCTGCACATAACAGACATTCTCCATATAACATGCATTTAAAAGCCTAAAAAGTAACTCAGATACATAAGTGATTATGAAATTCTAGTTTTCTAACTTTTTCAGTTCTTGAAAAAATTACACAGCAATGTTAAATCTGTACCCCTTTGTTATGCACCACTGGATAGCTTCTTCTCATACTGGGGATAGATTCCCCTTCAGCTACAAATCTGGTATCAACCAATTCCGCTGTCACGTTATCACATGAACATGCCTGATCTGCTCAACCAGTCCATCTAATCACTGACAGCAAAGTTCTACCCAGAGGGAAGTAGGTATGCCCAACAAGCTTACAATTAAATTCAATCTGAGTTCTGCTGGAAACATAGTAAGTTTATTTACAGTATTTGTTGCAGTCCTCTTTGGATACCTAACATAACTCAACTATTAAGAGTATTACAGAAGATTCCAAAGTAAGTCATGTGTGTACTTAGAGACCTTACTAAACCCAGAAACGTGTCAGACAGCAGGCACACACAGCCTGCTGACAGACAAACTCTAACAAATCTTGCCCCCCAGAAGTTTAAAAAGTTACCACCTCCAGCTGCCCATTCCATTCCTCAGCTAAAGGTTCCTGCCTCTCTCTCTCCCCCTTCCTGGAAATCAACAGGAAGGAATGTGTATTGGTACACTCCTCAGTTCAAAATCTGGCAATTTAAACTGTTGCTAAGTTAAAACTAACCTGTTGGACTTTACACTAAAAAAAGCACTCACAACCCATTCTGTGACAGGGCAAATGACCCCCTGGAAAGAGTTGTAGCAAACTATGAGGGGAGAGAAATGTCAAAATGCACATGCTCCCTGCCTCTTTGTAAGGATACTTAGGCATCATTTTTGATGGCCTTACGTACAGGTGTATCAGTGAATCTTGGGAACAATCTCCTCATTTTGCACCTCTTTCCCTTTGTGTAGTTCCTTTCTTGGGTCCAAGCAATTTCTTTCACTGCCAGCCACGCCTACAGAACACAGATTCCCTCTTTGGCAACTAACTCAACCTCTTAGGACTGTGATACCACAGGAGCTATGCTTTGGGTACTTCAACTAGCTCGACAAACTAACTTTGCTATTTCTCTAGTAGGCAGTGCAAACACCTTATTAATCTAAAGTCATGTACCTAAACCTGGTATTTTAGCAGTTTTTATAGTTAATCTTTTCCTAAATTAACAGCAAAAATGTCACAGGTTCTTATTAAACAGATGCCTGTAAATAAAAATACTTGAGCTGTGAATCTTTTGTCATCAATTTGAATTCCTTTCAAAATTGTTAATTTTATTTTATGTTATAGGCTGTCTTTAAATTTTTCTTCAACCTTTTTCTTCAAAAGATAATTCTGGTTTCTAAAAGTAGTGAAATCATCAGTTTACTTTTATTCCTTCTTTCTTCAAGCTTTGTCAGGTTTTCTTCTTGACTAAATAAAAGTGGTTAAGTGATTTAACTTTTCTTCTTTCGATGTAAAGCATATTTTGGTGCCTAAGAATGTTGTTAATAAAAGGAAATTACACAGTCAATAGTAGGGATGAGAGTTAAAAGTTTTTTCTGCAAGCTTATGTCATTATATGCTGACTCCCATGGCTAGTGTTCACAACAGAAAGGCTTTTTCCACCCACTAAAATTGGTATTGGCTAAATGATATCACCATGACAGAGCTAGCAAAGCATCTTCTTCTTCAAGCTGAGGCACGACAAATCTCTGCTTGGTGTTTTTTCTAAGAGACATAAAAATACATTGTGATGAAGACTTGCAACTGGCTGAGTGAGTGAGATTAAAACCCAGGTGAGGTGGATCAGTAGCACTCAGGCTTCTTGCCCAGAATGCAAAGCACAATGAAGTGAGAAAGTTTAAGCTAAATCAGTAATGTTTGAATGAATTTACCTAACCTGGCTTCATAGGTCATGGAATGGGCAAACCTCACAGGAGCCTTTGGAGCCTTTGGCTTAGGCTCCAAAACATATTGACTTTGGAGTCAAGAATATTTGGTTCTCTCTGCAATGCAGCTTTTATTTTGCCATACATTATGCCACTAAAAGAGAAAATGTTGTAAAATATCAACTTCATTCTGAAATCACAAATTTAAAATTCCCAGAGATTTTCTAGCTGAAGGACACACAATGATACCACAAAGGCAAGTGAAAATTTCTTCTTGCTTATCTTCTTCTTCTGCATACTGTGTAGATCTAAAGCTAAAAAAATGGAGGTGAGAAGAACATTACAATTAAATGCAGTCCAAAAAGCCTCTTCTCTTAGTCACAGCCTTTCCACACCAGCTGTAAAAAATGAGCCATGCAGAAGAGGTGTTAACTGAAAGGGGGCTGTTGCAAGAGACAGCTGGTCGTGGCCACATTTATTTTAATCTTCATCTTCCTACCCAGAGCTGCCTAAGAGGCTGTGTGCTGCTACTGTCTCTTAAAGAATTCACATTTCAACAATTAATAAAGGACAAATTAAAGAAAGTATTTAGACATTTATGGTAAAAAAAAAAAAAAAATCAGGAAATACACACATGTCCCTACAAAAAAAAAAAAAAGGTCCTCATCTATATAAGTGCCAAAGAGCCACAGGCATCTAAACTTTCACCTGTAAAATTAGTCAAACTTAAGCCCCAAGAAGGCTGAAGGTGCTGAAGTTAACACCTCCCTTTCACTTGCAATTCACAACATACACCCCAAACTGTCAGCCACCCCAAGCCTTCCATCTGTGTGTGACATGTTAGAACCAATGTGACTTCAGTGGGAAAACAAAGAACTCCGAGCAATCTCTGTTGATGGTCAGTGTCAACACTTGCTATTTTGTTTACAGATGATGAAAGGAATCACTCTGTAACTTGAACATCGGAGTAGAAACATGTCAACCAAAGAAAGCAAGCTACTCTCTCTCAAAAGACTACTAATCATCAGCTGCTGACAAGGATCAATCCTGTTGAAGTGCCGGCACTATAAAAACAGAACACATGTTTAATAGATCAAAGAGTGCACAAAAACTCATTTTCAAAGTCAGATAATTTTAGGGTAAGGACTGGAGAAGGATGGCAAATTCTACATTTCAGACCTGCTGACAATCCTATCTCTGCCTTTTTTCAATGAATTTGTAATGAAAAAGATGACATTTCTTGAGGTAATAGCCAGCCTGAACACTGACATGCCCTGTGCTCTGCTGGTCTGGGCTTAAGAACGCTGCTTGGGTGTAATGAATACCATTCCACTGCATCTTGGAATTGGACTCCCAAACTTTTCTGCTTCCCCAAGATCCTATAATTTGTTTCCATAATTATAGTATTTGCCCAGTTCCCAGTAACACAACTTATATAGCTAATTTTTGACATTAATGTTACCATTCTTCATGAAATATCAGATTTTATATCTTTCAAAGAATAATCCAGAACTTATGAGCAAACAGCTATTGTGAATAATTATCTCTCCTTCTTCCACAACACCCCTGTTTCAAATTTTTTTTTCCTATTTTGATTTTGCAAGATTTCAGTCATTAAAAAGCTATAGGTTTCTTTATTCTGAAACAGTAATAGATCAGTCCTTGAATAAATTACACCATCTGTCTTCCCCTGTATACAGTGTTTTTAAGTGACATTTATTTAAGGTTTCTACTAAAATAAATCAAAACCTCCACAAGCAATAGCCATATTTATTCATTGCCTTAAAGCCACACGAATTTGGCTAAACTTTTTGATTTTGGTCTTTTGCAGGTACCTAACTAACGCTTTGGAAATTTCACTACTTTATTCCTGTAAGTTCTTCCCAAGAGCCATTTTTTTAATTAAACAGGCGTTTACTATTAAAAACTCGAAACAGCAACTATATGAACTAAAAGCAAGAGCAAAGTCATTTAAGCCTTTTTTTGGTAGATATGAAAAAAAAAAAAAACATTCACATTTGAACTATCCTTTTGAAAGCAGCAGACATTTTGTAACTTCTGAAATGATTAGGTTCCCCAGCTTACAGCAAAAGCTTCCTTAATGTTTCTAAGCATGCAAATATTTTGGGGAGAAGTACCCACTTTTCAGTAAGTGTAATTTAAGGTTTCAGTAACAAGTTCCAGACCATAAATCATCACAATAATTAGTATTTTGAATAGCATAAAATAATAACAAGCCAACAAAAATCTTTAAACAAGAAACTCTCTGTGCTGCTGAAACTCTTATGAAACATCAGAAAGGTGAAGAATTACGAAATGCAATCCAGAAAAGAGCCTACCCTCTTTGGGCCAGCAACTGACTTCAATGTGGCAGATACACAGGCACACAGAAACCAACTGCAGAGTGGAACACAGGGTCCCCAAAGGAATGTCTCCATAGGTACCTTCACATCCTACAGGTTAAACAGACGTGCTGCAGTTACTTAGTCTGGGGGGAAACAAAAAGCCTCAGTATGATCTTTTTCCTTTTCCATTTCCTACCTTTATCTGCAAAGATTTTTCTTCCCCTGATTCATAGACCTGGCTCTTGGCTACTGGGAGGAAAAGAAACAGCACCACCATTATAGATAATTACAGGTATTTCAGAATGGCTTGACAGTCCCCACCTTCTTCTCCCCATCCCCTCAGTCACCAGGAGGCTTTCCCTCCTTTTCGACTCCCTCATCTGAGCTCCTGCTCCTATTCCCAGCACTTAGGGCTGGGAGGAGGAAATTAAATATAACTGAACCACTGCTGACACCCCTTGGCAGCCCCGAGAAATCCCCGATAATCGGGCCTGGTATCGTTAATACGGACGAATACAGCGGTGGGGACCACCAAAAAAATCGACCCCAAAGCATTGTAAAAGCTCTCCTTGCCCTTGTTTCTCGCACTGATAATGTTGCAGGAATGGGCACCAGTTAGGGGCCCCGGGAGGAGTTAGGAATCACCTCGCTGCATAATCTGATCTTTGCTGGAATCAGTTTAAATTCAAATTTCAACCAAACTGGTGGGCTCAGGCGAGACTGCTTCACCCTGCCAGCGGTGTGAGATCAGCACGCCACCGGCCAAAGGAAAAGGATTCCAGGAACAAGCCCAGCTACTAAAGGAAATTGCTAGGCAAGAAGACTGACACGCTGAGCACGTGTGTAACCAAGTGTAAATGAACGGGAACATCCTATAGGAAACAAGGGAAGGAATGGCAAATCACCGTACCAGTGAAAGCAAGAGACAGACAGCAAGCGAAAACACAAGCCTTCGCTTCAAACTTATTCACGCTTTACTATATGCCAGGCAGCGACCCCCCACGGCCGCCATGTCGCGTCCCGCCCGGCCCCGCCCAGCTGCTGGCGGAAGCGGGGCAGGGGCGGGTGAGGGAGGGGGGCGTGGCCTCCCGGGACCCCGCCCAGCCGGGCCGA
>VXBQ01002409.1:1030888-1089765 GCA_013400175.1 Phainopepla nitens
GCTCCGGGACCGGCCCGCAATCGCACACCCAGCGCCTCCCGCCCGGCGCTCCGGGACCGGCCCCCGGCGGCGCTCCGGGACCGGCCCGCAATCTCACACCCAGCGCCTCTCCCGCGGCGCCCGGCCGGCCGCTGCCCGCAGGCATCCGCAGGAACGTGGAGTTTGTCCTGCGCACGTTTGTTCGTCCGGTCGTAGTACCTTTTTCTTTTAGTTAGTACTTCTGTTGTGTTTCTCCATGGATAGCGTAGCGTACTTTCGGTCCTGTGGCAGCAAAGCGTTTGGGACGGCTGCTTCTTTGCGAAATGCGCCGGGTGTAGGACACAGTACCGCGTCAAAACGTGTTGCCTGCACATGAAATGTACTGATGCAAACTGTGCAAACTTGACCTTTTTTCCCGAATTTTGGTATTGTTTCCTGGTGGGTTTTTTTTCTCTGAAAGGAGACTTTGTCACAGAAAACTTCCCTTAAATTAAGTATGTGTGATGTGGAGGGCAGTAGTTTCACAAGCGTTTGAGCAGCAATTACAGCCACCGATAAGTGGAGGGAGGTCTTGGCTCCCGTTTTTGCCACGTGGTTCTGTAGCAGAGCTCCAGAGGGGTATCTGGCTCATAAGACACTTTATTGAGCTGCTTTAACTCAGCTCGTGGTTTTTTGTTTGGTTGGTTTTGGCACAGATTAGGGAGCTAAAGCACCCCACGTTTGGAAGTATTTAGTGCCAGGTTGCATGGAGCTCTGCACAACTTGGCCTAGTGAAAAGTGTCCCTGTCCATGTCAGGGAGGTTGGAACTGGTGATCTTAAAGGTCCCTTCCAACCCAGGCCGTTCTGTGATTTGGTGGTGATTCTGTGGAGCTCTGGAACCACCCCAAGGTAAGTGTCACCAGTGGATGCCTAATAGCAGGACTTGAAGGGAGAGATGAATGCAAAGAAAGGGACTGCCATCACCTTTCAGATTGTTTCAATACCACAGGAAGAAAAAAACAGCTGTATTCATGCTACACTGAGGATTGCAACAGCATAAAATTGGCATAAAAGCATGTCTTTGAGTGTTATGGTGAGTTCAGCATATAGGAGGCAGCATACTAATGCCTATTTGGGGTGAAATGTGTGTTGCCAGTCCCTTCTGTGATGCACAGATCTGGTGTTACTGGGAGATGTTATACCTAAGCTGAATGTCTGAGAAGTTCTGGGGACCTCAAGCTTGAGGCCTGCTACTCCACCTGACTGACAGTGGTTAAGAGATGAAGTCAAGTGCTTGATAAGGTTTACTACTTAAAAAGATGCTACTTTTTGCAAAGGGATGGAAATTCATACCAAGGCTTAAATTGTGACAATTTACTGGTATTTTTCTTAACTACTATCTCCAAAAGTGTTTTCTTCACTTGTAAACTTTTTAATTTGAGATTACTAAACTTGGGTTTAATGAAACGATGTTTTAATTGACTAATTTCCCAACTGGAATAAATATAACTATGAAGTTCATAATTCATAAAAAAATTGTTTCATGGGGAGTTGAGGTTCATAGCTGATTCCAAGCTAATTGCTTATGGTGTTTCTTTTTGTAGGCGGCAAGTTTGGGAAATTGATAAGCTTTTTGAATACATATGGAAATATCTGCCATGTGTCTGTTTTTTTCCAGTTGCTCTTTCTATCATGGTTTAGTGTAGCCATGTGAGGTGCTGTTCCAAATGTAGGTTTATAATAAAGCCTTCCAGAATGTAGAGGAAAATAACTATTTCCTTCATGCTGTTATTTAAATACATTACAGGAATAAATCTTGAAACTTATGTGAACTCTGCAAGGGAACTGTTTTATTGGAATGGTCGGAGTACGAGAGGCTTTGTTTTTTCAAGGATAGCTGAGAAATAATATTGAAAATGATTGCCTGCAGACTGCTATGCTGATGGTGTCCCAATAAGTTTTACATATTTGGGGATGCTAAATCATATTTTACTAAAATGAAATGTAGTCCAGCTTAGGTACAGATTTTTATGAAGAGGAAAAGTTAATAGGCTACTTGCATATCTCAGACAGTGTGGTGGCAAGACCTGAGGTTTAAAACTGGGACATTGTAATTTCTAGAAGGTAGGTTTTAGTTTGTAATGTTGATTGTATTTTAGCCAGAAGTATTTAAAACAAAATTCAGAAAATGGATGAGGGAATTATCTAATAAGAACCATAATTTATGTAGTATGTAAGAGACAAATAATGAGAAAGGATAATCTTATGTTGTGTTTTGTTTTCTTTTAGAAAAAATGTAGAAGACTTCACTGGACCTAGAGAAAGAAGTGATCTGGGATTTGTCACATTTGACATTACTGCAGATATCCTTAATGGAAAAAAATGGTTTGCAAGCTTTTTGGAATAAGAACACTTTGATGTCTATTTTTGTTACCTTATAGTCTTCAGAAATTCAGGACTTGGGGAAAACTAGCAATTTGTCTTAAAAATGTAAAGCAGCTAAAAATAGTGTTTTGCATAGCTATGGCAGTGAAATAGAACTTAAACCACCTGTTTGGTGTCTAGTAGATGACAAGTTGTTTAATGCCTGTTTTTAAAATCAGACTCTATTGTGAAGTGCACTGGATCTAATAATGGGGGGTGCAGTTTAACATCCAGACATTATTATTTTTGAGTGAAGTTTGTACAGTGGTTTGAGTAGTGAATTAATGGTAGGGTTTATATTGCATATTGTTTTGAATGTCATACCTTATCTAGGAACTGCAGTTTTCAAACTCATTCTGTTTGTGAGGCTTTCAAAGTTCTGACTGTACAAAGGTTGCATAGAAGTGCCTGTCTTCTAAAAATAAAAAAGGCCTTGTAATCATTTACTTGCTTAGATGTTAAACACTCTAATCTTTAGTATTGCATAGTATGAAATTCGTTGGGAAGCATAAGATTTACTAAAAAATTTATCACATTGGTTTTTGGCCTCTTTCTCAACTGCTCTTGCAGTTTTGCAGTTTTTCTTTTGTATTTCTTTGCTTCCCTGCTAGTCTGGATTTAGGCTCTTGAAAGAGTATTTCTGCAGAAGTCAGTACCAAATAATAGGTGACGTGTTCAGGTGATTACACTGAACCATATTTTGCAGCTGGTCTGAGAATCCTGGGATTTTTCCCTATCTGCTGGCTTTTGTCACTGTTAGGCAACACACTGATTACCTCTGTGTTTTGGTTTCACTCTTTTGAAGAACGCTGGGTTGTGTGAACAGACCACACAAAATACAGCTCTTGATACAAATGCTGGATAAACAGGCTAATCAGATTTTTGCAGGTCTATCTGCTCAGGAATAAGAGGATTTTTTTTTTATCAACTGGAAGCAGGAAGAGGCAAGCTTCTAAGTCTGAGTTTTACTTCTGAAGTGCTTATAGATATTAAAATCAGAGACTGAAATTCTGAAGTAGATGCATAGACTTGTACACATTGTGTCTAGAGAGAAGCAGAGCAAGGCAGGACAGGACCTCTAAAAGAATTGTTCTTTTACAAGGATTAGTCTGCAATGTGTAGGCATAAAGATTCCGTGTTTGAATGACTTCTACTAGTAACAGCCCTTTTTTTTCTTTTTTTAAAAAAATTCTGACTAAATCTCTCGTGCCTGGCATAAATAAAGCTTAAAATATTTAAAGCTGTAAAATGCAATGTCTGGTAGGGTTTTTTGTTCAAAATTTGTAAAGAGATACAGGTACGTGGACTGTCTTAACTACCAGAAAAAAGTTGTTAGTCCTGGGGAGAAGTTGAATGAAATGGCAGTTAGAAAAAGGAACTAGGCAAAGGAAAGGGGAGCATATAGTTTTCACAAACTCCTTTATTTAATTCATTGCTAACTTTTGCAAGTGATAAGAAATTCTGTCAAGGAGAGCTTCAGAATCTTGTTTGATGTTTTGAGCCAGATGACAAAAAATGTTTAAGTAAAATAGTTCTATCTGTTCTTGCAGTAACAGCAGTTAAATATTTAATTCTTTCCTTTCTTGCCTTTTGAGTTAGTAGCTTAAAAACATGTTTGTTTTGAGATGAGTGGATGAAGAAAAAACAGATTTTGAGGCTGATTAGGGAATCTGTTTATTCTTTGAGATAATGGCAAATAGAATACAAAAGAGGACTAGGAAATGAAAGATTACAGCTAATCTCTATTGTGAACTAACAAGTCTTTCCCTTAGCAGTCACACATTATTGTTAAATAAACAGATAACTGTGTAGAATCCCAGCATTATTATACTGTCTCAAATGGCAGTCATCAGTTCTTTACTGTTGATCAAAAATCTGAGCAGAGTTTTGTTCACATCTGATGAGCTTTCTTTCTTGTGAGTAGGGAATCAAATTTGTTGATTTTTGGGGTCCCTTCCAATAATAAATACTTCCCATATTCTAATTTCTCTAAGATGGGCATAAAATTGAATTCTCTACACTTAACCAATTTTGTATTTATGTATTGTTTAACATTATTGTGTTTGGATACGAGGGTTCCCTGATAGTATCAAGAATTGCCTTGAGAATATTTATGGAAGAATTCTGTCATGACTTTTATGTTTAAGGTTTTATAGTAGGTTGTCTAGCAGAGGATTCTGGTTACTAGCCTGCAGTGTCAAATATAGAACTTTAAATTACTGGAGGAGAAATAGCTGCTAGATTTCATAATTAGTAAAAAGAAATACTCACCTAAAAACCTGTCGCTTTATTATGATTCAAAGGTGTTCACACTGCTGGCAGTGCTCTGATTTATGAGTAAGATGAGGTATGTAGAAAGGTAAGAGCTCACTGTAATAATTATAGACTACTTAGATCGAGTAAAAATAAAACAAGGTTATGTAAGTACAGTATGGTATTTTTCTTAACTTGCATACATCTGCAGAGTATATTTGATTGGAATGTTAAACAATTGTTTCTATATTTGTCTGCAGAATATTCAACAAAAAACAATGTAAGTATTAAAAAGAGATTTGAAGCAATTACCCATTTTAGTACTGCAGCTATTTTTAAATATTCTGTTGTTCTACTGAGAAGAGTTAAGGCCACCAGCACTTCCTACTAGCCTGGGCTGTTTTTACCGGCCTTCATGATTATTTTCTTGACAGTTTTAGACTGGGAAGTTCACCTCTATGAAACCTAACTTGATATATGCCCAGCAGAATGGGAGAAAAATAACACATGCCTTGTAGTGCAGTATACTTGCAATAGTGTACTGCAAATTAGTTTTTTCACCTTTTCTGTCCATTTTACTTTTTTCTAAATTTCTGCAGTTGACTGCTGTTAGAAACAAGAGAGAGTGGCTTCTGGGCTGGCCTGATGTGGTGTGGCTTTTGTTCATAGATCACAGAAGTGGTTCCCCCTAGCAGTTACTATAGCCCCATAATTCATTTACATTACCTTGTCATGCTTCTCAAAATAATTTGCCTTGCTCCTTTAAAGTGGTTGCTACTGAGCCTTCCCTTTGGATAGCTGAACACCCTTTCTACTGATCTGAAAGAGGCTGTGTGAAACAGCCCTTATAGAAATTGCTTTAATGAAACACCATGCTGCCATGGTACCACTGAATTCTAGTTAAAGCTGCTGTGGTCACATTGCAAGGATATGGTGAAAGCTTGGGAGGTTTTCTTCACTTGCTGTACAAAACTTTTTTTTTTTTAATTCTTGGTTGTTTTGAAGTACCTTAGCTATATTAAACAAGATGGTGGATATTGTGTTTGTACTAGAATAGTTTTTAGGGTTTCTGTGATTTTATTGTATTGTTCCGTATTTGACATTTTTTTTCCATGTAAATCACCACTTCTCACAAATACTGAGAAGTATTTTTCTAAATTGTTCTGTAAAGTACTAAACAAGACTGTTGAACATCTACTTAAAAGAACAGTATAATGTTTTGGTAATGTAAGAACTTGGGATCTCATTTTTTCAACTGTTCATTATTTTTTGGGGTGTTATGCTTGCAATTCAAGTAGTGATTTCCATTAAAGTTGGAAAAATGTTAAATACATAAGCAGAGTCATGATAACTCAGTTTAAGTCCTTTACTTGAAACAAAGTCTAAATACTGCTTTAAAAGTGACTTACCTTTGCAATTCAGAAGGAAACCCCTTATGCTTTGTAATTCTTCTAAAGCATACGATTTTTTTTTAATGTCTTTCCTGTGTTTTAAGATGTTCCTTGTTGTTTCCATTTATTCTGTGCCACACTTCACTGTGTAGTTGTATTACATTACCCAATTGTGAAGCATTATTTTGTTAAATTACTTATGGATTGCAAGCATGGACTTCAGGGGTTTTAGATGAATAGCACAGTGAAGGTCCAGTGTCTGAATGTGATCTGCTAAAGTACCTTGCTCACTTAATTACAATTCTGATTTTAGGCCCTAAATCAGGTGGTCCTTTGGGACAAGATCATGTTGAGAGGAGATAATCCAAGGCTGTCCTTAAAAGACATGAAGTCAAAGTACTTTTTCTTTGATGATGGAAATGGTCTCAAGTAAGTAAATATTTGTTTTATTACTGTTATTCACGATATCTTGATTTACTTACATATTTTGTATTTAGTAGGTGTGTGTACCACACACTGGTGTGGTAGGGTACCTGTACTCTATCTGGTACTCTGTCATCTCTGCTGCATCTTTGATTGTTAGAAGATGGCCTTGGGATACAAGATACCTTATGTATTCTGTAGACTAGAAGATGCACTGCTATTATGAGCAACTGGCTTCTGGGTTTCTGCCTTCACTCTGTGCAGAATTGGTTCTGTGATGCACTCAACTCCAAAGGAGTCAAGTAAACAAAAAAAAAAAAAGTAGGCAATAACTACCTAAAATTGAAAAGCTTATTGTTTCTGGAACAGATAAACAATCTGTATCCTCATGTATTTATTACTAGTAACTGTTAATTAAATCAGTTAACTTGAGTATTTGTGCTAATACTCTTTGTTGCTTTTGCAGGGGAAACAGGAATATCACCTTGACTCTCTCCTGGAATGTTGTACCAAATGCTGGCATTCTACCTCTTGTAACAGGATCAGGACATGTGTCTGTACCTTTCCCAGATACCTATGAAACAACAAAAAGTTATTAAATTATAGTACTGAATCATAAGCAAAATATTTTTATACTTGTATATTGTGGATACATTTTATTGCAGTTTCTTCTTGCATCCCATGCAACTTTTCACTGAAAGGAACTTAATTTCCTCAGGCTAGTAGTATAGGAAAAGGAAATGAAAATTCAGTTGTTTTTTTTTTTAATAAAACATTGAGGGTGAAACTTACGGGAAAGGTAAATTGCAGAGTAATGGTTTTGAGAGAAGAAAACTGAGGATTTTTTTTTCCTGGCCATTTAAGTATAGATCTCCTTTTCTTTTAAATAAATTTTTTTAAACCAGAAGATAATCTTCCTGTGTTTGGGCTTTTTAAGTACTGTGATAGTTGTTTATTTTGTGTAGAACTCAAATACACCTTCTGGAGTTGGTTTCTGCGAGTGCCTGAAGGAGACAGCTGTTCCATTTTAGGGCATTATTTTAAATCCATGTGCAGTATGTTACAGTAGGCTAAGCTTGGTCCTTTCTAGGACTGCCAGCAGCTACTTGGAAAACTGATAGCTCATTATCTGTCAGTCAGCCTCAGATCTTGAGTGCCACTGATGTAGCCCACATCTAGTCTTGTACTGCAAATCATTTTAATAACTGCTTGCAATGCAGCAAACTGGAAGAATAAAAAGAAATATATTCAGTATGAGTCTTAATGGAAGAATAAAAAATCTATTCAGTGTGAGTCTTAAGACTTTAGCATAAGACATAAGGCTAAAGTCAGTAAGAAAAGTAAAAGCTTTAGGTAGAGAAAGGATTTATAAAATGGAATCTCTAGTTTTTTACTGGGATCTCTTCATCAGGAAGAATGAACATGCTTCTTCCAGAAGGGGCTGAGACAGCTAATATTAGAGGGGACCTTCCATAGCAAGGAACAGAATAGATACTCCCTAAATAGTCTGGGTAAACCTTCCCAAAATAGAGGATTTCCCCCATGGTAAGATACAGTAAGTGAGGCAGATTTACCAACTTGAGTGTCAGTGAGTCTACCTGCAAGTCTTGCTGAGTTGCATGAACCAGGAAAGCTAGCAAGCAGCGTGTGGCAGCTTCAGTCAGCACCTCTGCAGAAGAAGTGGCCTCTCTGTGGCTGCACATGCCCCTGTGTGTGCTCCTTCCCTCAGCTGTGACTGCTGCTGGCTGGGGAGGAGGGAAGGTGCAGGGTTTGGGGATGGTCCCTAGGGATTGACTGGTGCTTTAGTCATGGGATACCCAGGAGAAGGAGCCTTCCTGGCAATGTAAATGTCATTTACGTGTGTACCTTCAAACAGAGCACAGCAAGGGAATTGACTGCCAGACAGGGCATGTTCTGCATCTCCTGGGGACATGGAAAAAGAGCAAACTAAAACTCAGGTTTGAATACTGTAAATCAGAAAAAAAGTAACAGGAAGAATGATGAGAACTGCAATGTGAAGGACCTTACAAAAGAAGAGATGAAAAAGATGGGAGCAGAATATCCCCCTTTGTTTTGAGTTCACTTAAGAGCTGATTGATTTTGAGGGAACTAACTTGCTTTTAAAAAGGGATCTTTAATGTTTGTGAACTATCCCTAAGTGACTATTTAATATGTTCTTCATGTTGGTATATTAATCAAAAAGGTCTTGAAAAAAATTCCCAGAAGGTGCTTTGTCTTTACAAACAAAATTTTGTTTAAGTGTGAAAATTAAAATTTTTTTTTCACATGAATGTTTTAGGAGAATTTGTCATTTGTATCCATCATATTTGCATGAATTTCAGTTCTCAGAACTTGTGCTGTTTTCCACAGAGTAGTATAATCAGCACATTGAAACACATACTGGTTTTGCAGTGTTTTGATATCAAATGTATATATGGCACTAAAAACTGTTACAGAGAACTTAAAACTGTCATAGAGAAGGAAAACAGTTTTTAGAGATAATTGGGCGAAGTTGTGGATTTGTTTTGGTAATTGCCAAATAAGTGGTTGGTTTTTTCATAAATTATATTCTTGAATTGTTTACTGAAGCATTTCTTGTGGCTTGGCATTCAACCACTTCCCTGCATTCCTTTGGCAGTACTCTTCCAATGAATATAATGTCTGCCTATTAAAGAGAAGCTTTAACTACAAAGACAAGGATCCGCTGTCAGAGAGCATGAGGGAGCAAGCTGCTTTCTTTCCTACAAGATGGTATATTCCTCCCAGCAGACAGTAGCAGGATTTCAAGAAACTGAAACTGTAGCTTTCAAATGTGACGTTTGATGCTTTACTAGCCTTTCTCCTTGAAGAGCAATTATGTTTAGAGGGATGAAGAAACCATCATGGAGTTCAGGTTCTTGGAGAGAAGAACTTGTTTTAATCCTGAGGAAAAGGCCAGCACAAATGAGCACTTGGTGCTGTAATAGCTTGGATTTTGCTCCTGAGCCTCTAAGTGAGACAGGGTGTTGGTTTAGGGTTTAAGGAGGCAAATTCCTCAACTCTATAAAAAAGTAAAAAGCCTTTCAAAAAGTCAAATGGCTGCTGTATTTTGTTGGGACAGTTCTCAAACCGTTTTTAAAAAGAATGTGCTTTTGTGGGAACTAATGGCGTTTACTTCCTCTTGTCACACACATCTCATGGAGCAGCAGTATTGCTGGCAGCTGATGGTTCTCTTAGCTGTGCTGCCGACGAAATATTGCTGCTGTATGGAGTAATATGTACAAACAAGGTGTTCCCTGGCAAATGACTGACTTCATGGGAAGAGGCTGAACTGAAAACTCTTTAAGATACATTTCAGATAATTTCAGTAATTTTTAAGTGAGGTTCTGGACACAGGAGTGTTCTTGTGTAAGGACTGGAAAATAGAAATTTTTTAAGCAGTCTGGGTTTCCATTTGCTGTCAAAAACATGAAGCACTACACTGACAGCTCTATGCAGGAAGGGCAAAATTGCTTTGAAAATCTGTGTTTAGAACTCAGCTCCCCTGAGCATGCAGTCTTATTTATGGGTGGCTCTACAGTTATTGAAAATAGACATTGAGAAAATAAACTACTTCTATTAATTTTTAATTCTTTTAATGTGTTTCTTCTGAACAGTGAAGTTAAAGCTAACTAATATATTGCTGACTAGCAAGATTTAAATTGAGTTCCTGTATAATTTTTGTATTACAGCCATTGAAAATGTTCTTCTGAGAATTGCTTCAAGATGATAGGTTTCGCAGAGCAGTTCTGCAAAATGAAAGCTGTTTAGGCTGAAAATTCAGGTACTGGAGAAGCAATCTTACTCCAAACTTGTGTCAGAAAATACATACAAAATAACTCAGATTTAAAAGTTTTTTCTGGTTTGTTTGGCTGCTTTATTTTGAAATTTTTTTTTCATTAAAACAGTTAAAAACTTACAAAAACAATTTAAACTGTTCATTTAAGCCAACAGGCATATATTGTTTAGCCTGAAAAGTCTCATTCTACAGGTACTGGTAAATGCTCATATTGCAGTAGTTATATCAGGCATCTTTTTATTAAACAAAAAAAGAAAATCCTAAACTTAGCTTAAACAAGCCAGATCGTTTCTGGATCTTTTTCTGGTGCTCTCCAACACTTCCTTCAGTCCATTTTCTCAAATTGGCACATTATTGAAGATAAAGGGCCGAAGATGAGGCGCAGATGGAGACAAGTGAGTATTCAGTGATAAGAACAGTCACAGAAAGTTGGGGTTGGAAAGGACCTTTAAAGGCCCTCTAGTCCAACCCCTCTGCAATGAGCAGGGACAGCTCCAACCAGATCAGGCTGCCCAGAGCCCCATCCAGCCTGGCCTTGAATGTTTCCTGGAATGGGACATCCAACACCTCTGGGACACGTGCTCAGTGTTTCACCACCCTCATTGTAAAAAAACTTCTCCCTTATATCCAGTATAATCCCACCCTTCTTCAGTTTAAAACCATTATCTCTTGTCCTATCTCAATGAGCCCTGCTAAAATGTTAATGCCCATCTTTCTTTAGGGCCCCTTCAGGTGCTGGAAAGCCTCAGTTGGAAGTCCCTGGAGCTTTCTTCAGCCCAATTCTCTCAGCCATCCCTCTAATCATTTGCATGGCCAGAATTTTCTCTCCATCTCTCTCCACCCTTCCCTCCCTCCTACTCCCCCTCCCCCTGTTTACTCCAAGCTTCAGCACAACCGATTTTTTCAATCAGTAGTGGTCTAATAATGAAATTCAAAGTCCTCTGTGAATAAACTATTTAGAAAATAAAGTGGAAAAAGAACAGCTATAGGTTTATCATGGACAGATTCACCTTGACCTTTCCTCTGCTTCCCAGCTGTATTCCCTTTTGCTCCTTAGTAGTGCTCATGTAAATTCTGAAGAAATAGCTGTCACTCTCTTAAAATTATAAAGCTGGCAGAAATGGGCTGGAGAGAACATACATATTTCCAGTGCCAGAGGACCATGACAGTGAGCAAGCATATCTGTAATTTGAAGACGTGTTTGTATTATACCACTAACTTAGTTAACAGCAGTCATCACGTGTTTTGCAGTTTTAGTGCAATGATTTCCAAGTGCTTTACAAGAAAAATACACATTTAGTTCTGAAAAGATCCTGGCATTCTTAAGCCATACTGGAAGTGTTTTTGCAAGCAACAGACTTCAAAACAGTACCCTGGGATAACTAGAATTGCCTGTGTGGCATGTGATAAACCTACCACAGGTTCCACCAGGGGGCTGCACAGGTGGTTGGTAACCAGAAGGGATCATTGAGAACTCTTAAGTGGGGAGTGCTTTGGCAGGACTAGGATTTGGGTGCCACGTGTGGAGTTCTGTGTCTGTGTTGTAACGTGCACAACAGGTACAGTGCTGTTTTATTCAGTCTGCCTCCTTGCTCACTGTTTCTTCTTGCTTTGTCAGGGTTTGCTTTTGTTTTCCAAGAGACTGCTATGGTCCTGTGTGATCATACTGAATGGAATTTGTTGTATATGATACGCAGATGAGGTTTCAGAGTGTGGTGGTAGGAGCTATGAGATGGATATAGACACTAATTTCTGAGTTGAAGTGTAAAAATATTTGTGTTTAAGAATGGTTGGTATTAGATGTTATGACAGGCAGACAGGAGTCTTTTGTGTGACATAGTAACTGAAGACTGAGATAAAACTAGCTTGACTATGATTTGGAAGTAGCAGTGATGAGATTGGGGCTGCTTTTGAAGTTGTTTTGGGTTTTTTTGTTGGGGTTTTTGGTTTTGTGGTAGTGTTGCTTTTTTGGTTGGTTGATTTTTGTTTGTTTTTTAAATTTACTTTTATTTCTAAAAGGTAAATTGCTTCCTGTTTTCTTTCTTTCTCTGTCTTAGCTCTGAAAGAAAGAGAGGGCAAGGGTTTCTTTTTCTTCCCTGCCTTTCCATCACTCATTAAACACTACTTGTTCATTTACGTTTTGCTTTAGGAATTAGTATAGTAAGGAAGAGAAAAGTGCTAGCATTCTAATTGCACATGTGGCAACAACCAGCATTAACATTCTTCTTCTATTTTTAGCATTTTTTATATTTTCAAATGTTAAGATTAAAAACTGTAGAATGTTTTGTATGGTTTAATGCTGTAACGAAATAACTTAAATATTATATATGTCATCAGATATACGATCTGAGCTCACTGTAAGGACTGCCTCGTTTCACAAGCTTTGATCCACGTGAGCAGTGAACTTTGCCTAGTTGTCACCTCTCTGTATTGCCAAGTGTCTCTCCTAAAAAGGAGTATCTCCTTAGGATTTGTTTTTTCAACATTAATAGAACTTTTTTTTTTGACTTAATAGAGTATAGTTAAAGTCTCTGACTGGATGATTATTGTTTTTCCCTGTCCCTCACTTTAATAAGTTATTAATCTGAAATTTGTGAATCAGATGCTGACATCCTCAGCATGGACAGTAGGCCACTCCTCAAAGCAAGATAACTCTGTGTAGGAATCCATCAATGTTCATCAAAGCCAGTGGGTGTCTTCAGATAAGAGATGTCTGGGTTTGTTTGTTCCTTTTTTCTGGATACTTGGCATAATAGTAATGTCATGAGTTTGGTAGAGATGTCTCTTATAATGCTCCCCTGATCCCAGGATGAGAATTTTCCCACTACTATGAAATTCATAATTTTTAATATTAAAGAAAACAAAGAATGGGGAACTTCCATTTTTTAGTTTACATAACAAGCTGCTACCCTTTTATGGAGCTCCAATAAATATGTATGCTATATGTGTGTATCTGTTGTTCAGTGTAATCCTTCAAGAACTGCTCAGCCCCAGGGAACTTGAGCAATTCTTATTTCAGTGCTGTTTATGTTTCAGAGGAACAAGTATCAAACAGAGATTTATTTGCCACTTCTATAGGGTGCAACACCAATTTAACCTTTTCCCCTGAGGAGCTATATGAAGTGTAAAAGACTTGTTTCCCTGGATCCAAAGTGAAGTTTTTTGATGGCTTGGATTTTAATTAATTTTTCTTTTTTAGCTCTCTTTTTTTTTTTTTAAGTTTATTGTTTACCTTTTGTCAAAGAGAATTGCAGATGGTTTTCTTTCAGAAAACTGATGTGCATTTCCAATTAAATTTATAATTCTTTTATGCTCTCTTTTTGGTGGTATAGTAGCAAAGTATAGTTTTTATGTTGCTCAACATCAGAAGTGCACAATATGATATAGGTGTTCAAGAGAAACTCTCCCAGGTTTTAATTATACTTGATTGTTGATACAGAGGGAAAATGAAAAACCAAAAATGAATAGATACTACTGAAGGCAGTATCTTTTACTTTACGAAAGAAAATCTTGTCAAAATTTTATTTTTGTTTGGAATGAAGGATCAGTTTCTGTGGCTGAAGAAAGAGTTCTGCTCTTTGATATCCATATAGGGTTAGAGCAAAAGTCTGTTGCTAATTTTGGAAGTTTTCCCCCTTCTAAATTTTATCAAAAAATAAAAAGCTTTATATTTTTTACCACTTCCATATTACTCCATATTAATAAGAATTAACACAATATTTTATTTTCTCATTTTCCTAGGTATATTCTTTCCTTTGTATTTTCTACTTGTGATACAGCAAGATTATTTTAATTCCGACATGCTGACCCTTTTGTGCACAAAATTAGTTTCTGAATTGTGTTTTAGCAAGATGTCGTGATACTGAGGTGCATCATAAAAATCACAGGTGCTTGGATATTTTAAAATTGAGTCCTAATTATCCATACTAAAAATTCCTCAGATTTTAGAATAAGAACTGTGCAATACATGAGGGGGTGAAAAAGACTGAAAGCCTTCATTTGATCAATTCTGGGGCAGTGCCCTCTGCTGCTTTTTCTAGAGAAATATCCTTTATTTTCCCCTATGTCTTTCCTGGGTCTTGAGAAGTCTTACAAAAATTTTTTTTGTAGCCTTTGTCACAGACTGGACTTTTGTAAGTGAGTATTTTTATGGGCATTCCTGTTGTTTTAACCAGCATTTATATTTTTTGGTAGCATGACTGAAATATTACAGAATAGTCTAGAAAGAGCTTTTTGAAAAATGTTCAATCTAAACAAAACAGCAATGCAATAGCTCTAAAATTTTGCCAGCTAATTTAGTAATTTCTTAAAAGTAATGCAAACAAAAGCAGGTTGGGGAAAAACTATTGGTTTTCATGTTGTTTTTTTGAGGACTGGATTTGATCATTCCTGCAGGGAAATTCTGTAGGAAATTCTAAGAACCTGTCTTGAGTCTAACAAGTAAAAGAAATATTGATGCAGTTCAGTTTTGAAACCTCATTATTGTAATAATTGTCATGATTGTAATAATTTTAATATTTTATTTGAATACATTACATCTTCTGTAGTCTAGTCCAAGTGTAGTTTAATGCAACAATATGCAGTTTGTGTATTTACCAGCAGGTGTCAGACAGTCACTTTACAAAACAATGGAGCTTGAAAAATGTCCATTTTCACAGTAGGATATAGAAGATATTTGGATTTTAAGTTTAGGTATATAATGCTATTATGCAGTTTGTTACCTGTTAGAATTTAGAGATTTTAATTTAAAGGACTTTTCAGAGTGTTTGGATTTAGACAGTGGTGGTCTTAATGTGACATAATCTTTTTTTTTTTTTTAATATTTGACATATTTATGAATGCCATGTATAATACAGTAAAAAAAGATGTGTCAATTATGTACATGTGTACACAAGTGACATCCTTGCATTTGACCTCTCTAGGCAGTAAGTGTCTGGTGACATTTAAGAGAGTGCTGTTTAGTTTATCCCTGGGATTTGGCCCCTCATCTGTTACAAATGAAAAATTCTTTACAGTTAAAATCTGTGACAGACTTGGGACTCTGTGATGTTATTCTTGGGTCCTCTACAGATCTTTCATGGGCCAAACAAAAAGCTGCAGATGAGGAAACTACCATGCAGAGTTTTAAACTATATAAGGAGTGATGCTTGGTTGTCTCACAAGAACTTTGAAACCTCATTTGTTGCAAATAGAAATCAAATTTTCTGACTTTGAATAGTAAGGGTAGAGATTGCTGTAAGGATTGAAAAATCTGGGCAACATAACTTTCTTTCTGAAGGTACACTGTTGCAGTGAATATATTTAAGACAACTCAGTGCATTTTTTACCCGTTACATGTTTCATATCGGAAACAAAAATATTTTTTGTAAATACTTGGGCAGCAGAGCAGGAATAGCTTTCCTTTGAAGTGGGGTGGTATTTCGGTACAGATAACCACAGTGACCCTGTTCTTTAAGGTAAATGTCTGTTCTGAGCAGCTATCCCTGCTAAGTGGGAACAGCTGCTTCCGAAGGAGACAGACACAAGTCAGTTGCTAGTGCTGCAGCAAGGGGAATCTCAAAGCAGCTGTGGCTCAAAACAACAGAAAGCACAAGCACGAAATGAGGATTGCTGCCTCTGCACTTCCCACTGTACTAGAAACAACCAACCATTTTTATCCTCTCCCCACCAACTTTAACCACTACAAATAAAAAGGACCAAAATAACTGCTGTAAGATTCTATTCTGTATATATGAGAAGGAAAGGAGTACTACATTTATCTCGGACTTTTTGGTTTTGTACCTGTTCCAGAATATTATGGGGCTTTCCCTTATGCACAAGCACTGGGAAAGTATTTTTGATCCAAAACAGAAGGGAAAGACAAAGATGAGATCGACTATAAATAGGAATCAGTAGTGTTCATAAACCACTTTGAAAGTGACACAGGTTGAAAGTGCCCAGATAAGATATGAAAGAGGATGACTTAGTGTAAAAGTAAAAGATGGGGAAGAAAATCTCACACACTTCTTCCACCTTTAATGCCCTGACTCAAGAGTTGGTGCCAAGCAACTTTGAAGAGCTTACTGATCCAACAGTTTTCTGTGAATGAACGGCATGTAACTGCTCCTTCATTCAGGCTGGGAGAATCAGTGAGTGTCTGCTCCTCGCTGGACTTAGCAGCCTGGGCTGGTCAGCATTACTTTCTTGCCAGTGATTGAGTTTCCATTCTTCTCATTTGGACCTCATTAGTTCCGTTCTGAATTGCAAGAAGTTTAGTGAAATGGTCGCCTTCAGTGGCTAAGTCCAAAGCCTAAAAACAACTCAGGGTATCCAAACTTGCTGTCATGCACGAAATAACTTCTGGAGAGTAGCAATATTTCCAAGATCATTTGTTATAATACACTAACAGACAGGTAAAATTAACCCTGTCAACCAATTCTTTTTGTAAACTGTGATAGGCTCACTGGAAATGTCCTCGTTTGAATTTTCAGCTATAGACCTGTCGTGAGAGTGGCCAGAGGCCAAGTGGCGCGAGGGCTGGAGTGCACACCACAGGGCCTGTAAAGCTGAAGGGAGGGACCCTGCCAAGGCTGTTGCCAGTTTGGGGTTTGACTGTGTCCTTCTAGAGCATTTATTGCTTTAGCAAGATGGTGCTGGAGCATTTTGTGCCTGTTCCATTGGCAGTGTCACAACGAGGTGAGGCTGTGACACCCTGGTTCATCTGATCCTCTGCTCGAGAGAAGGCCACAACCCAACAGCATGTGTATGTTTCTGATCTTCAGCACAAGCCCATTCGTTTTTGGCTTAATTTAGGCTCTCAGTTCTTATGCTTATTGTTTTGAAAGTACCTGGTGTTGATAAGGTGATGTCGTGTAAGCTGTGCGCCAGGAGAAGGTTCAATTTTAAATGTAAAACCTCTAAAAATGTATATGATTATTCAGAGTACTAACAGCAAGGTCTGCAACCATGCAAATAGGTCCTGTGTGATCTCCTTCTGAATGAGAAAATACTCACTTCTACTTCCTACTAATATAAAGGTCTTTTCCGTTAGCAATATTAAAAGATACCAACCAGACTGCTGAAGAACCAATCATGGAAGTGCAAACACAGAGCGAGAAATATTCTAAAATCAATCAAATAATAAAATTTCCTTTCCTATTAAACTACATTAATGATTTGAATAATCTTTTATTAACCCTAAGCTAATACACCTAGTGAAATTTCTTTAGGGAAAAGTGATTGAGAGTAGATAATCAGCAGAAAACACCTTTACAGTGTGTCACTAGATGGCAATGTTACACATGGCACAGGGGGACTTTTCTTAAACTGTACAATCAAGTTTTTAACATCGAGAGAAAGCAGGATTTTGAGGCAGTTTTCATGGATGAAAGTGCAGCAAATGAGACGCTAATAATAATACCGTGAGGCTGTTTCCTGAAAACCATATATTTATATTCTTGAAAGGAGAGTAATGTGAATATTTGTGGTTAATTTTGTGGGAAGGCCTCAGTAGTTATGGTGAAGCAGAAATTGCCCTGGGTATCTGTTTTGTCTCGTAGTGCTCCCTCATGAAAGGGCAACTGGAAAGTTCTTGGCATCTGCTGTCCTCCTTGGTAGCTGAGTAGCACTAAGTCTAGGCTATGACTTGTGAAACCTTGCAAATCTTTAGGGTAACTAGACCCCTTATTTTCATGGATTTTTTTTTTCTGTTTGTCTTGTGGGGGTTTATTTGGTTTTTAACCTTCAGACCCAATATTAGAAGAGACCAAATAACTGGGGGAACTTGTTGCAGGAAAGCAGCACTTGGCAGCACCTGATGTGGCAGTACCACGCTCATGTCATTCTCAGGAATTCCACTGGTATCAAAGGGAGTTCCAAGGGCATAACACACCAAGGGTCTGCAATACAAACCGTGCAATGACTTATAGAGGGAAATGAAGCTTTTCAGTCTCCTTCACTTATCCCAGCGTGCCTGGCTATTGCACAACAGATGGGGTCAAGTGACCTCTTAATGTACGTACAGACTAGTGCCCATTAATCTTGAAAGGAGGTAAGATTTCATGGTATGTGAGGACTTTTTATTTTTTTCCCTTGTGCTGATATACAGAGATGCTATGGGGAAATGAAGCTTTGATGATGCATTGCCTTTACACAAATGGCATATTATTTTAAGATTAAAATCACATCCCCCTTCCTTTTTACGGTAATGGATCATAAAACAAAGTTGCACAAGATGGATGCATTTTATTTGCTCTTAAGGAGTTGCATGACTCCAAAGTTGAAATAAGTCCATATTAAATGAGTTCATATTAAATTCTCAATTTGTACGACAGCCCTAAAAGTCAGCAGCTAGAATTAAATGTTAACTTTTTGTTGTCAGGACATTTGAAAATCTATCACAATAGTTTTCTCAGTCTTTCTTACCAATGGGTACGTTTCCATTACTGTTGTTCATTCATGAGAACAAGGGAAGTGATGCAGGATGAGCTGGTGAGAAAATTTAAAGGAAACAATAGTAATGACTCACAGCTGAAGTCTGTGCTTTAGAAATTCCCACCTTTCAAAGAAGGTCTGCTAAAGAAAACCCAAAGTAATGTTCTAGCCAAGTCAAAATTATATTGGAGAAACACTATGGCATGCAAAGTATTGTTTTCAGAGAGACAGCCCGATCTGCTTCTACTTTTGATCTGGACTTTTTTTGGTTTAATGGCATGCTAAGAACTGCTTGCCCAATCCATTGTCTTCAGAGACTGCCCCTTCTTTGAAGGCTTATACGAGTTGAGTTCTGCCAAGAGCTGACTTCTTTATCTGGCATTCTCCCTTCACTGGGGCTGTCTTATTGAAGTGTTTAGCAAAATATGTTTAATACTTCAAAATGCTTAAATACTACAAAATGCCACTAAAGTTTAATGCTACAAAGTCTTAGGTCTTTCAAATGTTGAATTCAGTGTAACAATACATGAAAACTAGCAGTAAAACAGCAATACAGTAACAAAAAGAGGATTGCGGATAGCAATATGAAAAACTACAGAGGTTTTATGAATTTTATGGCTTAATTCAGATTTACTTTACATGTTTGCCATGAAGAAGTGATGTTTTCAAATTTCACTCCCTCTGAGTTCCTCAGTAAAAGCTTTTTTCCCAGTAAGTGTGCACACCCCACTGGAGTTTTCTCAATGCTCTTCTTTGTGACTATACTTGGGATCAAATGAAGTCACATGCCATACATGCATGATTTTACCATGTGAGAAACATGAGCAGTGGTTCTGATGTGGTGCAACATTGAGCAAAACTGTATCTTGAGGAAATTGAGTTCAGTATAGTAAGATTTTTATCTGCTGCTGGTATGTGTCTCTGCATATGGCTTCTGTTACATGACTGCTGAAAAGAGTTATTTTCTCGTGAATGCTTGTAGCTGTCATGTTAAAGGAGTCTTGTTTATGTGGGAGCTGAAGTTAAAGTTACAGAAGTTGTATTTTTAGTGCTGATTTGATGTGTATGTAGCACAGAGAACACTAATAGGCTAAAGTTGTCTGTTAATCCACTAAACAGAAAACACACTGTGCCATACACAGTCATTTTCATGTTAATTTATCAGTGCTCCTTAACTGCATCTGGCAAACTCTTTAAAATACCATCTGGAAGAGTTGTTTCTAAATGTGTGTGTGTTCTTTTTATTTCTACAGTAAAAAATATATTAAGCCTTTTTTTATGAGTGTATTAATGTTACAAAGTTATCAGACATTTTAGTGGTTGTCTACTGAAAATCTTTTCAAGACCTTGGAATATGTTAGGGTGGGCAAAATAATAAAAGCACAAACAAAAACCATGGACACATGAAGAGAAATATGAAATGCAATGTATTGAAATTCACAGAGCAATATTGCCTAAATATATAGACATACCATAATAATATATTAAGCCCTTAAATTAAGATTACCTTTGAAAGAGTAGCTATATGACTGACTTCTGTGAACATTTCAATTCTGCATATCAGTAGGCTTTTCAGTTTTTTAGGTTTTGCTTTGATCATTCTGCTATGCCTCTTTCTTTCCAACTTCTTTTCCCTGCCTGCCCCAATACCTAGTCCTATATGCCAAACTCTCTGATCAAACACCTAACTCTGCATCAGTGCTTTTAAAAGGTGGTACAACAACCTCCAAAGAGGGACGTGAATATCTTCCCATCTTTCCCTCTTCTTCGTTTGAAATTTTCATTATGAGTGAGACCTGGAATGTGGAAAAAAGGTATGCCTGTAATTTTTCTTAATTCTGCATTACACAAATGAAGTAAGAATGGAGATGAGTTGAGTTTTATTCTTTTTCACAGGGACAAATTTGCTGTTCTTTCTTAAGTGAACTGCCCTCAAGTGTGACCTATTGTCTGTTTTTAAAGGTTATGTACTTCCATTTCCATTCATATGTGCCACATGTGGTATTGTGTAGCTATCCTTATCAAACAGCATTTTTTGTTAAGCATTTTTGTCTGGTCATATTTTACTGATAAGTTATTTAAGTAAATGAATTATGTTTGCTTTCTGCTTGACCATAACTTGCTGCTGAGACTTGTTCTTTCTCAAAGATAAAGTTGCACTTTTTCAAAGGCATCACTTATACGCTCCCTTCGTTTGTGCTGCTCTTCCTCGACTAAACCCTTCTGGTTTAGCAGGACTATATTTTCAGTTCCCCCACAGTAGTCCAGGGTGTAAACCCAGCTTGCCTGCAACAGCAGCTTAGCAGCTCCTCTGTGCTCCTCACCATGCCTCTCTTTTCAGAAAGATTCATCAGTAGTTGGTCTGAAGCCCGTGTTGGGCCTCTGATACAATGGCTGGATGTAATCAAGCAGCATGAAAGGTGGTCTAAGGCAAGGTAATGGGATGGAACTTCATTAGGGAGGTAGATGTTAAGCTGCTAATGAAGCTGTAATAAGCTGCTACTTATTGCCTGGATCAGGCAGTACTGGGAAGATGCTTGTGTTTCAAATGAGATGAATAATGCTGTCATGGCCTAAACCCTGACATCTGCAGCAACAATTCCTTTTGAGTTTTCTTTCTACTCTACCATTAGATTACTTCATGCTGATGTGCTTGTCCTGCTGCTTCTTCTGGATCCAGCTCAGGGATCTCTATGTATAGTACTGTACAATATATACATATCATTCTGTTCCCTGGTGAGGTTTTTCTGTGAAACTGAGCTAAATATGCAGCTGCAAAAAGTAAAAGGCTAATCTGTAATCTGAACCAAAAAGTGAAGTGGGATAGAGACTCTTTAAAGGGAATATGTAAACATGGAAACCAGTACTCTGTTTCTGGAACTACTGATTTTTCTTTGTGGTTTTAGACCAGCTATTTACTATCTTTATTTACTCATCTGTGAAAGAAGATGTGCTACTTATTTACCTCAATGGAAGTTTTAATGGTTCATTAGTTTGCTTTCAAAGAGCTCCATGACAGCTGAGGCAGACCAGCACACATGCACATACAAGTTTTCAGTGACCAGGACCTAGAAGCTCATTTATGTTGATCTCTGCCTAAACAGCTGTCTCCACTTCTTCAACAGGAAAGCCAAGGGTGGCTTTGAGTTGTCCTTTCTCTCTTACCCATGCCTGCCTTAGATTTTTATATGTATACACATTTTCTCTCTGTGGAACCTGTTCTATGGTGTCCTTTATCAGAGCTCCTGAAAAGCCTAACTGACAAAAAACAGGTACATAGAATTATGATCATTATGGAACAGGGGTCCTGATCCAGATGACTTTCTAAATTGTTTAAAGAACTGGGGAGTTTAGGAAGCTTATGATTCAGGTTTTGTAGGAAAAACATGGAAGTCTAATCTACTGACAGAGACAAGACAACTACCAGCCCTGGTAGAAAAAAGGCAGAATGGGAAGGTGCAGTTAACAGAATAATAATAATACTAGAGTTGCTTTCTAGCAAAAGGGGAAGAATCACAGAAAAGGCCTCCTTTAGGCCCTGACAATGTAAGTGGAAGTATAAGTTCTGTTGTAATAGGAAAATGGATAGTGTTTCCCTGGTGCTTGGAAATGTAGTTTTTGCAGGTAGAACACAAATTCTATGCGTGTCTTACAACAGCCTGCTCCTTGTTTGTCAGAGATTACCAAAAAGCTTTGAGGCTACTAAATTAAAGCTGCATTTGCTTGCTCAGTAATGGACATGCATCATATCTCAAAATATACAGAGTTTTACAGGATCTGAAATAGAGTAAGGCTTTGTGCATTTTTGGTATATATTGTTTTGTTGTTGCTTTTGGTTTTTTTACAAATATAAATAAGAAAATAACTGCTGCTGGATATTTGCCCTTCCACAAGAAAGTTGGTAGTGTCAGAATGATTTTTTTTTTAACTAAACATATTAATTTTACCCATAAATTGACAGAAGATGTATTATGGAGTTAGATAGGCCTGTTGAAAAAAAATCAACTCTCACAGTAAGAAATAAATAATGAGAAACACAATATTGATTAAACTGTGTTAACAAAGTGAAGCTGATTTGAGATAAATAGGAGAAATTACTACTCACTGCTAATGTAATGGACCAGATACTTAGCTGTCCCTTAAAGAATATTTAATGAAATAGGTGGGGTTACAAAAAATTTAAAAGCTGCTGAAATACTTGTGTACAAAGGATAATGTTTAAATTTAATTGTTCTGTTCAATTTAAGCAGCCCTTAGATTATTCTAGACATGAGAAAGGTGTGAATTAGTGTTGCAAATTCTTGCAGCCAAGGCTGTTTTGGCTTTTCGTTAAAAGCTAAAAGCAAAAGTTCTCTTGTTCTGTAATCTTCTTATCAATTGCATAGGTAATAAGAAATAAGGCCCCATCCTTCTTCACCCTTTCTCTTTTTTTCCCTGTGGTTTTAAGGTCCTAGCATTCCAAAAATGGGAGAAAAGAATGGTTCCTCTGTGTCAGCTCTTTCTGTCTAGACCTGAATCTTCCATGTATTTTTTAATTTCTGAAATATTTTTAATCTATTTGTGTTTTCTTCATAGTGGTAGCATGAAATACAGGTAAAAAAATGCACAGACCATGTTTTACAAAAAACAATTTGGAAAACAATATCCTAACCCTTCTACTGGCAATATTTTCCTGTGGTGCCCAAGTTTAGATTATTTTTCAGCAACAAGTCTCTGGCTGATAAATCTGCACAGAATAGACTTAGGATATTTTCTGCCACTTACTATGTATGCAAAGAGGAGGAGTCTGTAGTGACAACGTGCATATTTAAAATAATGGAATGTCTTCTGGTTAAAAAGTAAATGGTTAAAGTTTTTTAACTATAAGACATTCTTAATTAGTCATCTCCTCTGTAAGGTAAATTCTAGCTTTCTTTGAGTATGCAAATGTTATCCTCTTAGCCTTCTTATAAGCATAATACAAAATCATTTTCCCCTGATTTTCTGACTTTTTGAAATAGTTCTGTCATTGCTCTTTTTTTTTTTCTTATGCTCATGAAATCTCTGCAAGATCAAAGTCAATGATGCTTTAGAGATGTTTCAACTGGAAGCTGCTTCCAGAACTATTTGCAGAACAAGGGTTGTGTTCATGAATGAGATGAATAATATTTGCTTGAGTTCAGGGTGGCCCAAGTACTTGAAAGAGAGATCTATGGCTAGTTACTACACAAAAGCATTTATTGGCCTTGGCATAAAGCTTGAGATGGAAAAAGTTAAGGGGGTTCTTCCTTGCACAACCTCATATATATTTGCCCTGTTCTTGCTTTTCCCATTGCTGATTATCAAGGTGCCTGCCTACAAGGATGCCTGTTTTCATCTAATATTGTTTTTCTGGTTTGCCATGTATGTTCTCACCTTTTTGCTTATGTTCTTTGTGTAATTAATTAAGAACTAAGCACGTCAATAAAAATGGGAAATATAGCAAATTATGGTAAAATATATACTTTGCACGTAGTTGCATATTTTAGTATGTAAAATTCAACTTGTTTGCTACTCATCCTTCCTGCTGGATTCTCAGTGAATAGGTGCTGGGTACCCTGAAATTGTCCTTTAGACCTCACACTGCTCCTCCACTTTGTGCCTTGGTTCCTGAACCTTCAACTAATTCAGAAAGTGTGTTTCCATCCTAAAAGTGGAAGTGTGTGGCTTTTTCACAATGCTCCTTCACAGGTGCTTCCCTTACAAGATCCATTTTATTAAAAGTAGGTATTGCAGCATATTTGGCACACGTGTGATGTGCAGGTATATGAAAAAGCATGTGTTAAAGCACTTGTGTTGTCATGTTCTCTACCTACAACGCTATTAGTGGATCAGTTCTATACGTATATTGAACATTTGCGCTTTTATACTTGGAAAATGTTTAGCAAGTGTTTCAATTACTTTATGAAATTTGAATTGTGATAAACTCATGTCATTAAACTTTGGAAAAGGATTTTATTACTTTGAAACAACTCCATTTTCATATTAAGCCATTTTTTCACAAGCAAGTGCAGTCAAATATGTTTAAGATAGGAGTCAGGCCTGAGCACTGTCCCGTTGCAGGTCAAGTTCCTGCACATAGCATGCAGTTTGGGCATCATAACAGTAACATATTTAATGCCCAAAGATCTGAAACACATCCCAAGATCTCCTTTTTTTTTAAAAAAAAATCAACCTCATTCGGTTGAGTGAGAAAATACATATAAAATCATCTGGATTTCAGGTTGTGCTAGATATGTCAAAGATTTACATCTTAAAAAACACCCCCAGATATTCTTGTTTGTTTTTGTAATGAAATAAGTAGGTAGTAGGACCTAAATTTGCTTCCTGCAAGCTCCTTATCTGGTTATGATTTATACGCTGAGCCCTGAAAACCATTTCAGCAATGCAAAGTAGCAGCATTCAGTGCTGGAGACCACATGGATAAAATACTTCCTTTTTCTGATCCCTTGAGAGTATGTTTAAAGACATCCATGACTGGGGTATTTGTTGGCATTGCGTGTGGTGTTTGGTAGGATTTACAGGAAGCAAGTGCTGGTGGCTTTTTTTTTGGCTATTTGTATTAGCCATGTCCTTTCCTTGTTTTAGAGGAGTTGAGGGTAACTTCTATACAGAATAATAGTGGAAGAAATGGTTGAACTCTGTTTTAATTTTTATGCCTATGCATTATATACTGGGATAAAAATCACATAGTCACAGTCTATGTGCTTATTATAGAAAGAATTCTCTTTGTTATAGCAGTCAGATTTTAGTTTTAAAATGCAAACTTTAGTTATAGAATCAACCTTAATGTTAGGAGTTCTATTACATCTTCATTGCCCAAAGCATCTTTCAGAGTGGCAGAAAAGGAATTTTGTTTCTGTTCTTCATTTTCTCTTTTGAATTCTTAGGCAGGTTGTATTTCAGAGCTGAGAAAACACCTGAAGATCTTTTCATCCTGAAAAGATTATGAAAGATATGCACAAAGCAAAATTGTCTTTCTTCTGGCCCTGAAACTGTCTGTAGATAGTCTTTGAATGGAAGTATTAACATTTGAAATTGATGTTGATGACCAGAAAGCTGACCAATGCTTGCATGATTACTTGTTTCCATTATGTTCCTTGTGTATTTTTTTTCCAGTTGTAGGTAGGGATCTCACATTGCAGCTATTTTTTTGTTATAAATTGTGTAGCTGAATGTGTTTCTCTCTCTTGTAATTCTTCAGCTTCATTTAATGGGCTATATGTAATAAATCAAATTTTTCCATTGTTATATTTATTCCTGAAATATTCAAAAGTTTGCAATTGAGCAGAAAATTTCATAAGCTAGAGTTTCCATGCTTGTTATTCAGTATTTGTATCAACAATCAAACTGTATAACTAGAAGTTTAACTGGCCTAATAATAAGGGACAAGATATTTCATTATTTCAGACTTGACACGGTATAAAACTACCAGGAACCTTTAGAATTAAATTGCTGGTCTTTCATCAGGAAGGTGTGTATTGCAGACTTTAGAAAGAGCTGTGAAATCCATCTGTCTGACTACCTAAGTATTTGACAATCTTAATGTGGAAACATTCAATTCCACTTTGTTTCCTGAGGCGACCTCGAACTTTTGGTGGTAACCTGCTAAACTACTGCCAGGAAGTGTTTAGGAGATGGTTGGGTGTGCAAAAATTGCCCTTGCACTGAGTTTTTCCTTACAAAACTTGTTACACAAACATGACATAACTATCAGTCACTTCTTTTCATTACTAAAGAATACAGAAGTGGACAGAATCTGAAGTTGATATAATTTGCCGTTGCTATGTAGCTTGACAAATGAATGTATGGAGGTGAGGCAAAATGACCAGTAATTGAAGATTTTTTTTCCCCTTCTTTTTTTTTTTCCTTTTTTTTTTTCTTTCCCCCTTCCCCAAAATTTAGCTTCCAGTCCTACATTTAAGGTAGGACCTAAATTCCCATTTAAGTTTGGGAACCTGAATGAAGTTTGGGTTTGTATAAGTAGTTCTTTGCATTTGTTAGTGAAATTATTGCTAAAATCTACAAACCTTCATATGAACTGAGGCAGCTCATAAGGTATGCTAGACTCTGGGACTGGCTCTTGTGAACATGAAAACCCAGACCATTCTTTGGGATCTGAGAGTACATAATCAAAAAATGGAGATACTCAGCACTTCTTTATTAGGGAGGTCTGAAAATATTTACTAAGAATATTTATCTTCTTCCCACCTAATGCAAAAATCAAGATTTGTCAGTTTTATTTTTCCCCCCAGATAAATTATAAATTTCTTATTACAAACAGAACAACAACAAAGATATAATTCATACTTTAAAATTGCAAACATAAAAGCTCACATTTTTAGTTCACACCTAATTTTCATCAAAATTTCAGTTAAAGTAAAACAAAAATATTGGACTAAATTGGAATACTTATTTTTCATGAATATTTATGACTTTGAATTTTTTGTTCATTTGTAAAAGGAAGACACATTGAGACAAGAAGTACTTCCACAGAGAAAAATTTCACCTTAGTTTCAGTCTAAATTGGGTAACAATTTTTAATGGGTAGTCCTCAAGTATTAGAGTATTGGAATCAGGATCTCATTTTCTGTCCTGGCACTCCCTGGCACAGTGCATGGGAACTTATACACATGGTCATTCTCTTGCAATATTTTGGGGCTCAGTTAACAGCTGTCCAATTTTGGAACTTCAGAATCAATGCACAAGTTTAAAAGGGCACCCTGAAACCACTCTTGTATACAGTTGTGTGAATTATTGAATTCTCACAGACCACAGTTTGGAAGCTGCCTCTAAATATAGTGTCCATTGTTTCTCCTTGCATAGGAGGATGTGAAATAGGCAGAGAAAAACTGAAATCTCTGAAATTTATCTACCTGTAAAATGGCTTAATGACATTTCCTTCCTTTTCTTTAAAGTATTTTGAGATCCCTTGGTGAAAAATGATGTATAAGAACAGAATAGCAGTGTTTCTTGGTACTTCTGTCTTATAAAGAAATATAATGTATTTTGCTCAAGTTGTATTAGCTTCAGACTCTCATTGCAAAACATAATCAAGATAAAAGAAACAGAAACATCAGTTTTTTTGTTACAAGTGATTGCTCAGACCTCTCTCTTTGTAATGATAATCACAAAACCATGGGTGAAATATGATTTTCTAGCGAGAGTCAAAATTATAAATGCCATGATTTAGAAGGTTATTGCATTTAAGGTCTAGTGTGAGTTGCATTTCTTCCCAGAAGGCATAGGGTGCTTTATAGCACCAGAATTTTACAAAGTCTAGTAATGCTGCAATGTGTTATTTTTTTGAAGGCAAGGTTTCGTGCCTGACTTTATTCCATTCTTTTTTTGAGTCAGCTAGGAATGAAGCAGATAACCAGCTCAGGACTTACTGCTTTATTTAAGAAGGTTTTTATGAATGCACTAATATGTAAATTTGTTTGCATAGTTGGCCTAACATGTATTAATTTGGCTTACCTTCTGAGTGCTAAGTTGAATCTCATTTACTAGTAGAATAAACACTCCAAGAGTATGTGCCTTACAGTGTAGTTAGGACTTAGGATTATTTATTTAGGTGCTGTGCCCGTGAAGAGACTTTTTTTAAATGCACCTTTTAAGACCTGAAAAGCCCTGACTTGGGTTTAAAATTAGTTCACCTTCTTAGACAATGGTGGAAACTAAATGTGTTGCTGTTGATCTATTTTGATTTTTTTAAAGCTTTTACAAATGGCAAGTCATGTGTGGGTAACACCAGCATCATAAAACTGCTAAAAGATTATTTTTTATTGGGGGCTGATCTCCGGAGGTCCCTTTCAACATAAACAATCCTGTGATTCTTGTGTCTTAGCATCTTGCTCTGTTGGTGCAATAATAAAATATATCATCATCAAGTTGTGGGATCCCTAAATAGTTCAAGGGTAAGGAGAACTCAGGAGGCCCAAGGTAGGGCAACCCCTGACTTTAGGTTGCAGGATATTGCCAAGGCATAAATACCTTTCTTCACTAAAGACACTATTTAACATGGTGCTGTGAACTTTTAAATAATGCTGATACTACCTAATCCCAAATTCAGTTTTCCTTTTACAAAATTGTGTGGTGGAAGCTTGTTTGTATTTGGGCTGATTTGCTTGAAATGAAAACTGAAATTTGCAGCTTAAGCAAAAATTGCAACAAAAGCAGTTATGTGCTCAATGCTTTCTGTCTCTGGCTGGTTGAGCTGTCTAGTTTGGACTGCAATATGCTAAATCTTATTTTATTATAATGGATAAAGACTCCTTTGAAGCACATCAAGTTCTTGTGGCTGAATTGTATAGTTACTCCAAGAGATTTGTTTTCTGTCTGTGTACTTATTGT
Organism: Phainopepla nitens; assembly: GCA_013400175.1. Lineage (NCBI taxonomy): Eukaryota > Metazoa > Chordata > Aves > Passeriformes > Bombycillidae > Phainopepla > Phainopepla nitens. Next base: position 1,059,939 of record VXBQ01002409.1, read on the forward strand.
GAATTTGAAATTCAAGCTGGGTTTAGAAATTAGTTACTATAGGTGACCTTGTCTATCTGTCTTAATCTCTTCCCTTTTGACACCTGCCACTTTACCACCCTGAAGACATGGGGGATGACTTGTGATCTGAACTGGTGTGTAAAACAGTTTTTCTTCCACTTATTTGCCTACTTTGTAGTCTGCATCAGTCCTATACTCTATTGAAAGTCCATTCCCTCTTTGCTGCTCCTAGATGTTGATTAAAAATACTGGGGAGTCATGGAGGCTCATCATGAAGGAAGGAGGTTTATACAGGGATGACAAAGTCAAACAAAAATTCAGCCAATTAAAATTCTTAAAATCTTTTGTGCATGTGCCAAAGAAATAAGTTGTTAGAAATCCTTACAGTTGTCTTAACAGTGACTTGCAATCAGTGCAAGGTGAGGCAGAATTATTAGAGGCAGAACTGCCATCGTTATGCAGGGGCTTTTGCTTGGAGCTGCTAATGTGTCAGCTTTTCCCCCCTGCACATCTAGAGCATGTTAAAGGAAGTCAGGGAAAAATCTGGAATCTTCCAGTAGTGTCACACAGCGGTTGATGAAGGAAACGTGGTTGTCTGTGTCTCACTTTTAGAGACCTGAAGATATGCAAACATCATGAGATTTCTGTGAAAGTACTGTCAGGTCCTCTCTGCTGCGTACTTTGCTTCATGCAGCCATGAATCTGTGAAGGAGCAAAGATATAGTTTTGGTTTGTAGATTCATCAAGTATATTGATGATACCTGTGTCATCAGTGCCTAAAACACGATTATCAAATGCATTGTTCGTGCATTTGAATTGTTTCCTAGAAAACTTACAAAAGAGACTATGATTGTAGTGGTTGTTATCTTTGGTGTTAAAAATTTACTTTTATAACATGTTATCTATCAGTGTAAATTTGTGTTGTATTCTCTTTTTTTCCATAATTTTACCTGGATAACTGATCATCAAGTAGCCTGGCCCTCTAAACATGGAATGCCTGTGTTGTTAGCTGGGTCTTCTCTATGCATCTGCTCTTCAGTGAGTTTGTGTGTCTTGAATAAAAAACTGTTTCATTACTAGTTTCCAAAGCAAGTAAATGACAAGGGTTTTCATTTCTCATTCAGATTGAGGGTTTTATTTTTTGTTTATACTGATTCATTACTAGAGTCTAGAGAAGGCTAATGCTGTCCTGTATGTGCCACTAAGAGCAAGCAAAAGAAAATTAGACTGCAAAGGAAAATTTCCAGGACTAATTTGGTCAAATTCATGTTAGTATTGGGAACAGTGCATGAAAATGATGGCATCTGATCAGGACTTTAGTTTTTACTTGAATTTGTGGGGCTGAAGTTTAACATTCTTTGCTATATTACTTGAAAATCTATGTATTTGTTTTTGAGATTTTTTTTTTTTTAAATCTTGGTTTGGTTTAGGATTTGTAAAATTGTTTTCAGAGTCTTCATCCTAAAAATCAAACTCACTGCTTCTTAAAAAACAAATTAACAAACAATAGTGGAGCACCATTTGTCTGAATGCTTAGAGTTCATAACATTAATGTTACTAACTTTTGCTGTATTGAAGTATTATTAATTTATTAAATTTTCTTTTACTTTACCTGTAAAGTAAATATATCTGGTATGGAAAACCTTTCTTAAAAAAATAATCATAAGCATCTTCAAGATGGCTAAGACAGTTCCAAGAATTTTTGTTCATACAAAGCTTACTGATCCTTTTTATGTCTGCAACTGAAGAATGATTTGCCCATATGCTTACAACTGATAAGAACAAATATTTCAGATGTATTTTTCTTTTAGCATCTGTAGTTTTTCTGTTCAGAGTACTGCTGCCCACAGAAAAGGACACTTTCTCATGCTTGCTTAATCACTTTAATATAGTTAAGGTGCAGCCTTCAGTGATTAGCATGGTATTTCTCGTTTCCTAGAGACCAAGTGCTAAGTCTATTAGACATTTCCTGCTATTCTTTTGAATTGTAAATACTATTCTTGTAAATTGAAAAGGCCAGTGTAGGGAGATATTCATGCAATTTCCTATCTATTAAAGATGTAGCTTTGAGAACGGAGAAGTAATAAAATGCAGTTTTTCATCGAAATTAAGTCACACTAAAGATGGAATTCAGTCTTCAGCATTCACAGGAATCAAATATTTAGAGTGTGAGCACCACTTATTTTAATTTTCTCATCATCTGTTTGAAGAAAATCTCAGCACATAGCTTAAAGCAAATGGTGAAATTCTGATCTCTGTGATACTGGAGGAAAGTTTGTACTAACCCTTTTAGCATCAGACAAATTATTCAGTGGCATCAGTGAGCTCAGAATTTGGCCTCCTGCTTTATCTTTTTAGAAAGTGCTTCAGTATACAAATGCAGATGTTGTAATTCTTAAATTAAGTGATTTGGCTTGCATTTGGAATAGCAGCCAGTAGGATCACAGAGAGCTTACAACATACACTGAGCAATGTACACTGTTTGTAAGAATTCATGTTTATAGCCGGATACAGCTGATTTTGGAGCAGGAGAGAATGAAGGGAAAAAGAGGAGGAGGTGGAAAAAGAGAAAAATGTTCAGGGAGGGGGTGAGGTAGGAAAAAGAAATCACACAATCTACTGAATGTTAGCACACTATGTCAGCCTGCAGAGGGAGAGGACCACCCATGGGGAGGACAAGTGAGCCTAACCTTTCCTCAGAATTCTGGCTGCCTTTGAAACGCACCACTCTGTAAAGCAGCTGCACCAAAAAGTTTTAACCAGACTCAAGTGCAGGTGTAAACTTCACGCTACCCAGACTTCAAATGCATCCTGTCAGCTGTGTTTGTATATGTTGATCTAGAACATGACATGCATTTGAGTTGGTTAAACTTTGTTGGCGTAAGAGAGCTCAGACTTGCGAGGTCCTGCTGCATTTCAGGAGGACAGGTGGTAGCTGTGTTATTTCTTTGCTTAAGGATTCTGACAGGAAAGAGTGGAATTTCATTACAGCTTAGATTGTGCAGCAATAGTTTCTGAATGTAGCAATATTTTCTGAGTTTACCTGCTTCTTGAACATGGAGCCTCAGTGACTTTGGCATGAATGTTTACATCTGGTGTGATTTTTTTTTTTCTCCTTTTTCTTTTGCCTGGCTTGACTTTTTAAAGTCATTCCCTTCTCTAGGCAGAGTTTGAACCCTTTACATCGTTATACCTTTGTGGCAGAGCCTCCTGCAGAGACTGCAGGAATTGAAATCAACTTCAGATGGTTTGCCAAGAAGCTTTTAGGCAAAGCACATGTTCTGGCTACATGCTGGAGGGAGTATGGCTGTAGCAGAATCACAGAGGGACACGTCTGTATTGTGCTCACTGCTTACTCTCTTGCAGAGAGACAGTATTTGTTGTAATCTTTTCTGAACAACTCACTTTATTCAGGATCCTTCTTTGTTTTCCGTGATTTTTTACCCGACGGGAACCAAAAGAACTCGGGATAGCAACAGCACCCAGGATTATTTGCATCAGTTGTGTCCTTAAAATAAAATAAAAAGATGGAGTAACGACAGCATTGTTCTTCCTCATGCACAAGGGCACAAGAATTCATCTTATTTTGCACCTTCAGCTTCTTGGCAGCCCTTAAGAAAGTGTAGAGCAATGCTTGTGCTGCAGTAAAGAAAACTTGCAGGTGCAGCTGTGTTTTCCTTTCAGGGGTTTTGACTGTGAAAGCAACTCCTTTCTTTCTCTTACTCACAATGGGTGTGCTTTGTTCTTAGAAATAAATGTTGTCCAGTTTACAGAGTAAGAATGTTGTTTTCTTTTTTCCAGAGGCTAGCTGTGAGGCCTGGTTCAATGACGTCAAAAGCTCTGTCTTCAAAAGCTCTTCCGTTGCTGGAAGTGGTGGAATGGTGTCTTCTCAAAGCTCCCCTCTGCTGTGGAGAGAGAGGGGCTGGAAAGGGGAAGGCATTCAAGTGGGATCAGTGTTTTCACTGACAGAAGTGCTGCGTGACTGATAAAAGCCATCTATATATATACTCAGTCTTTTTCACATGGCACACTTTAAAATAATATGCTCTGCTCTTGTTTTTCATGTACTGAATAGTAAGTAAGTATAAACTTCAGTAAGTAATTCTAGAAGGTAGGTAAGGGAGATAAAAAGAGAAAAATGCTTTTAGTGTGTTGTGTCCTGCATCAAAATTCTAATGTGTGTGTATGCACATGTATTTTACTCCTGAATTATCTGGATTTTTACGTTTTTTGAAGATTGATGGGTTTCCACCTGTTTTGTAACAGGGAGTGTAAAGAAAGACATAGAAGAGTTCTTGCCAAAGACATCTTGATGGACAAGAGTTGGAGGTACTGCAGTTAAACCAAACTCTTAATTCCACTATTTTTGTTTAAAAAAGATTATTATATATTGCAACTGCTATACTCTGACTGTTATTTTATTAAATAGCGTTTTTGTAGTAATGAGTCATACAACTGGCACTAAGTAACATGAAATCTAACAACAGTAATACTTGTATCAGTAACAAGGTTAAAAAAAAAAAAAAAACCAAAAAAAACCCAAAAAATTTACCAGTAGAAGATTGTGATTCATTATGCCTCACCCTTTGAGCTATCTCTACACTGTTTTAATTATAAAAATTTGTGTAGTCTGAATGGTGGGCTGAGTAAGAGCACTCAAGAAAAATCAAGAAGGCAAAGAGGGCTCTCTCTGGCTCAGGAAGTCACTAAGTTTCAAGTTATCTGGAAGATTGGGGGAGTATTCAGGGAAAATATCACTGCATATTTGCTTTATTTGTTTACGGTTCCCAGTCATTTTATTCATTTTTAAAAAAGGGTAATCTGGTATTTGACTAGATGTTCCTTTGGCCGGTTCCTTTTTTGTCATGAACTTGGATAGGAAAGTCAGGTAAATCAACAAGGAGTTCTGGGTTTTTTGGCTACAGCCTGAAGCTGTCTGCTTTTGCAAGTTTAACAGAAAATGTTATGACTCTGGAAGTTACAATAGAGCACTTTTATTATGGCATGTTGGAAAAAGTGGATGAATAAACACTTGTGTAGACTGTGTGTTCTTGTAAATGTTAGGGGCCATATTTGAAGTGGAAAATACGGTCTCAAATAGTTGCTTGCAATAAATCTAGTCCTAATAAATCAGTGCTCTGAGTGACAAATAATTCAAAATTAGAGCAGCTGGAAGTCAGCTAGCATGTACTGCTTCTCAGCTTTAGCTGAGTAAAGATATCTGGTTTTTTTCTTCCTCTTTTTCCTCATAAAAACCTTTTCAATTTTTTCTTTACTTATTTATTAACTACAACAGTGTTGTAGGTTACTTGTCAGTAAGTCCTACAGAAAAAAAGTGAAAAACTAAACAAAATCAAATCACTTCTGTTGAAAATCAAAATAGTCTATTTCCCCATTTTTAAAATAATCCTACACTTTTTTTTCATACCAAGTCTTTGGAAGACTTTTCACTTTCTGGCACCAGATGTGTGTTCAGAGTGACTGTGTTTTGTATTACCATCCTGCACTGGAATATTCTGATGTTCAAGAATATTTTCCTTTTCCCACAGATGCCAGCCAAGACCTGCTGGCAGTAGAAAAACTATTATTATATGAAAATCATCAGCTATTGTGTGCTTCATAGATGTTATTCCTGCCTGATAATAACCTCTTTCTGTAAGTGTGTGCCTATTGAGGAGCCATTCACATACCTGATCTATCTCAGACAGCTCTGCTGAGACTTGTGTGACTCCAGCTCCTCAGTGACCCTAATTAAGGCAAGAAAGTTACAATTTGTATGATTAGGCATTTAAATGGGATGGCATTAGGTGTAAGTATCTGTCTTCTGAAAGTGGGAAGGTAAGGTAGCCTGCAAACAATTGTGGAGGATGATTAAGACAAGGAGCTACACCACTAAATCTTGACAAGTATAAAATAGAAGCCTGCTTCATCCATTATGTTGCAATAATGGTATTCTAACACCCTTTCATGAAGATATTTGTTCAGATAATGCATGTATGCTTTCTGCACTTTATTTTTCCAACAGATGGGTGATATTTTTCTTTCAAAAGGCAAAAATTGCAGTACAAACTGGATAGGGATAAGATGATCAAATGAAGTTACATAAATGATGGCCTATACAGAGAAATGGCAAACAATGGCAAATTCCTTCCATAGGAATGATTGAACTGTTTCTGATAAGAGGTCAAGTGATAATTAAGTAAATCTAGGTGAGACAGAATCATAGCAGAAAGCCAGTGAGACTGAGAGATTTCCTTTCCAGTAAGGAGGGAATAGAGTGGGAGAGGAGGTTCAGCCTCCTCCAGCTGAAGATGAATGAAACGCACATTCTGCTGCCATGGTATAATTTAATCGGTTGATTTTTTTATTTTTTTTTTTAACTTAGAATTCTCCATAAAAGCATGCCATAAGAACTGTTGAGATATAGGTTTTTCTGTCCAAGTCTACTTTGAAATGAAAATGCCTTGGTTATATAGCATACCCATCTCTGTCCCTAACAATTCTTATTTCTACTTGGATGTAATTTTGTCATATCTATTCCTGCTCAAATTTAAAAAAAAAAAAGAAAAAAAAGAAAAACAAGTGTCTATTTGTATGCTTTAAGCAAGCTGATGCTTCTGGTTCTAAACAGAAATGATACAGCCTAATCCCCTAAATGGATACTTACAAAATGTATAGGTAATGATTGAATAAAGTAAAATCTCTTTCTTTATTTGCTTCTTGATAATTGTGGGGGAAAACCTACAGAAAAGCAATGAATGGCTCTCATGCCTTGCTTCTGGAACAAAAAAGGATGAAATAATGGAATTCTGTTTTGTTTCAGCTTGCTGGGGTCTTGCCACTGACCTTGTCTAAGCCTCACTCCCGTTTCCTGTGGGTTGCACCCTGTGCTAGGAGTAAAACTGAAGCTGTTCAGCAGAAAGGGTTATATAACTCAAAGTTTTTGGTATCTCTGAACTATGTGAGAGACCCTGGAGTTAGCTGCAGAAGCTTCAGGACAGTTAAGGCCTTTTGTGCTGACCTGAGAATGAAGGCATGTTCACACTTATGGCTTGGTATTTTGTTACAGCTCTGTGTTTTTTTGAAGCCTGATGGGAAGTATTGTAAGTTTGTTCTAGTGTGTATTTCAGTAGTCATCCTTGCTGGTAAGCAAATTTACAGCTTTATTTGATATTTTTAGTTGTATCAAACTTATCTAATTCAAAACCTTCTCATGAAAGAAAAGAGCAGGTCTACATAAAAGAAGAGCATCAGCATCTAGCGATTACGCAGTTCTGCATTCGTTACTTAGGGTTTCAAGGCTGATACAAAGTTACTTTCTAAACATTTTCATCTTTAGATGAAACTAAGTAAAAAGCATATTTTAGTGGTCTTGTAGCTATCATGAATTTGAAATTTCTGCATAACCATGGTTTTGGTTTCTGGTTCTGAGGAAAGCACTGATAGGTGCAGCAGTGAGTGTACATTAGTCCTTTTGGATAGCTTGGCTAGATTATTGTGTCCTTCCTGGTGCTGTCTGCCTGCTCAGTTTGAGGCAGACCCTGCTCAGTTTTCTGTCAGGACCCAGCTGTGCTTGCACATGTTCTCTGTTATATTTAGGAAACAGGAAGAAACCTGACACACTGTTGATCAGAAATGGTTGCTTGTAATGTTAAGGACATTAGTAGCCAAATCTAGTTTACTTTCAAGATATATTTTTTTCTGAAAAATCTGAGTTGTATTGACAAATTTCCTTCCTTTTTTTTTTTTTTTAACGAGGAAACATAATTTTAAATTTTATTGACTGTGATACAGCTGTGCTTTTCTTGCTTTGACAAAGTCAAGGTTCTTTCCCCAAACCTGTTGTAAGTTGAAGAGCAGGTTAGATCTTAACAGAATGGCATTCTGCAGGTTTCAGCTAGCTCAGGGGCTTTCAGATTTGAATTCTTGTAGTGCAGCCACTCATGTTTTCCCCCCTTCACTCTGCATATGTATTTGGGCACTGCTTTGGGATGAAAGAACACAAAGAATAAACTCTCTCTGACATCTGCAGAAGGTAGTAGTTGTAACTCATGATAGAGGTTACTGGTGGGACAGGAGGTTTGTATTGTCCTCTTTTCCTGCTGCCAGTCATTTACTTTTTATAGGCTTTAAATTTTGAAATAAAAATGATTGCACACTATAAGCACTTCCTTTGATGAAGTATACAAATGTCATTTGAAACAAAGTAAACTAATCCTATGCCTGATTTAGATTAAACATTCCACTGGAGTAGCTTTATGTTAGGACTTGATTCATTTGCATCACAGCTCTTAACTGCCATTTTAACTAATTTTCCTATGAACAAGACCCAAATGATGGCTCCCAGGCCAGCCTTCATAAAAGGCCTGAGATGAGCCTACTTCAATGTGCTAACTTTAGAAAAACTGCTTTTTCTTAAATGACCTTATTCTTGTAGGTATATCATTAATGAAATAGTTTTTGAAAGTACTTGTAACTAAATTTCAAACAACGTGGGAGGTCCCCCTCTAGCCCAATATTCTATGACTGATTCCATGAATATTCAGAAAAACATACTGTCAAGTCTATTTTCTAAACCCATGCTCTTTTATTTCTTGTTGAAGTTAACACACCTTTTGCTCATTCTTAGTATTTGTGTGAGGTCTCATGGGATGGAATTAATTTTCTTCATGCAGCCCATATGGTGCTAGATTCTAGATTGTGACAAACTGAGCTGTTATCACTGATATTTTTGCTATCACTTATCCATGTGCAAAGTGAGAAGGGTGCCTCTGCTCCTCACTTTGTCCCCACAGGGAGTAGGTTGAGGATGGGCAAGGAACTGGGAGGGAGCAGCACTGGGACAGCTGATTTGAACTGGCCAAAGAGCTATTCTATGCCATATAACATCATGCTCAGCAATAAAATTGGCTGCAGATAGCTCTCCCAAGGTAACCTTGGCTGCAGGGCTGGCTGGACAGCGGGTCTGCCTGTGGGAGGTGGTGAGTGATTGCCTTTGCATCACTTGGGGCTTTTTTTTTATTAGGTTTCGGTTTTCTTTACTTTTTAAACTGTCTTTATCTTTACCCATGGGTTTTTCTCACTTTTGTTCTTCCAGCCCTCTCCCCATCCCACTGGACTGAGTAATCAAACAGCTGGCTGGGAGTTCAGCTGCTGGCTGGGGTCAACCCACTGGAGTGTATGTCAATTAAAACCTGCTGCATTCTGTTTTTGTAAGGATGCTAGAATTTTGATGTTACATTGTAGCTTAAAACTTATAGATTTATGATCTTTGTACAGAGGGAGTATAGAAATTAATGTAAGCCCTCTTTTCTTGTGCCAAATCTGAAATCCCTTGATATGGGAAATTTCTTTATGTGGGTAGACAGAGGTAGTGTCAGCTGCAAAAACATTGAAAGCTTTTGAACAAACTGGTGATCTCCCCAGAAACTTCACTATGTTTAGGTGAAAATTGTTTTTTTGCCAACTGAAATATACATAGGATATACTTTATTTCTTATTTAATGAATATACATACACATAAGCCAAGATTAATTCTGTCAGTTGGTTTGGATTAAGTGTAAAACAAACATGGGTACCACAACAGTCATAGTGACTGTGCTTTCACATTATATGAAGCTAATTCAAACACTTGAAGTTAATTCAAACTTGGGAACAAAGTAATCTTGAATGAGAGGTGTTTGAAATACTAGTCCAAATTTATTCTTTGTTCCTGATCTCTCTGCTGCAGTGCTCAGAGGAAAATGTAATTTAATAAGAAAAATGGACCATTGCAGAGGTAAGCTGTAGCTTTGGGGGGACCTCCAAAGAATTCAGGTTAGAGCAGAACCTTCTGAAGTATGAACCTTCTGCAGTATGTATATCTTAAATGTACTGAAGTGTGGCAAGTTAAGGGTGTCAGCTATTAATGCTGGAAGTTTTTGCAAATGCAACTGCTGCTGCTTCTACTAGAATAGTTTTATCCACTTCTGAATGTGCATTTAAGATTACAAAATGCATTCACTCATTAGAGACTGCTGGGCAAATTAAATGGTAGAGAGATCTGTGAGGACAAGTGGCATTAAAACCAAAGAGATAAAACCTAACACTCCAAAAACATAAAACTAGTTATGGGGTCTTGGGCTATGTGTCTGTAAGTAACTTACAGGAGAGGTTCTCAGAAAAAATAAACAAACTTTTAAAAATGGAAGACAAAAAAAATTGTTATAACAAAAATTGTTGTAACAAACAAACAAACAAAAAGCCAAAAAAGAGCTGGTGTGCTTATTCTCTATCAAGATTTTACTGTTTGCAAAAGAAAATTGATTTAATCAATGGAATAATTTCACCTGTGACAAATGTGCATCAGACAAAGCTTCCATGTGGTGCATGTAACTGTTACACTTCAGGTTATTCATTGTGCACACTTGTCTGCAGGCACACTGTTCAGCTGGGATCAGACACCTGAAGCACATAAAAAATGAGCTAAAATAAAATACCTTCCCTTTCTGGTGACTAGGAGAAGGAAGTTTCCAGATAGTTTTCTTCTTTTCCTGTAAAAATATCTACTGTTCTCCTAAAGATAAAGGAATTACAAGGTATCTATTAAAAGAATATAATTATTTTTTCTTCTCTGGGATGATCTACAACTGTAGCTCAAAACCTTATATAACAGAAGGAGGGTTTTGTAGTATGACAAAAATTGGATTATATTAAGCATGAAGATACAAAGTACTTGGATTTCACTGGTTCAGTGATGATATCAATATGCTCCTTTTTGTATCTTGCCCTTCTTTGTCTCTTTCTGATGCTGGTCATTTCTATAATAATCTGAGCCATGTCAGCTGTTGTCTGAGACTGTGATTTGTTACTTTTTATTTCTGCCATTACCTTGGCCACTTCTTTAAGCAAAATGTTATCAATGTTTACCTTCTACTACATCAAAGATTTTTCTTATTCAATACAAAAAAAGTGAAGGAAAAATATTTGAGTGCAAATGCTTATAGCCTCCACCAGAAGAAAATGTGCACTGCTTTGGTTATTGTGATTGTAGAAGTGAAATTTGCAGTTTTGGTTCTTAATAAACATTTTCTGATATAGAATCAGTTTGTTTTTTGTTTTTTTTTAATTCTGAGATTTAATTCAACTTCTGCTAGAAGATTAGTTTGTGCAGGTTATATCCAATCTCATTTTTTTTTAATCCCCATTTCTGCTTGTACTTAGCTGTGTTCTGCCCCTTACCTGCTTTTTAGTAGGTCCTTTTTACTGGATAATTTAATGGTTATGTGTCAAAGACCAGTTGCACCAGTTATGGTGGTAAAGCTGAAGAAGCAGCAAAACAAATTAAAGGGTGAGAACTTGTCACATCTGATAACTTAGACAGGTACCTTGCCACTTAAATAACTTGCTTAACTATTAGCACTAGGAGGAGAGAAATTCTGGGAAAACTATTGCAAAGAAAATATACTTAAAAAATTTGAAGAAGGGGAAAATCTGAATAATTTGAAGACAGAATAGAGATATACTCAGAAAATGTGAACATGGAAGGCTTTTGTAACTAAAAGCAGGAAGTATGTGTGCTGCTATGGTTTAGCTCCAGAAATAAGGACAATCATACACTAGTCTTTAAATGCACCAAATTTGCAGGTCTGAGGTACTAGTAGAGCAAGAGCTCTCTTCATATGGTACATAACTTTACATCTATCTACACATTTCATGTATGAAACCTTTAATGCGCTATGTTAGGTTCTCCTGATACATCTAATGCTGTTTTTAAAAAAAGCTTACTCATTCTTACTGCATAGGCCTCAGTTATTTGTTCACAGGGAAAAGTATCTGCATTTAATCTATGTTGGTGTATAAATGGATATTAACATACTAAGATCAAGATCATGGTAAAATAAAGTAGATTTTTATATATTAAAAAAGAAGGTCTTCATCCTGTTTTTTTTATCCAGTTTAGGGCACACATTCTGGAACAGAGAGGAATTTTCAAAGTTTAGCAATTGGAACACAAAGCTCACTGGAAAAATGTATGTAATGCTAGGAAAAAAAAAATGTTTTTTGGTTTCAGAAGCCAAACCCAGCTCAACAGATAAGAAAAAAGTGCTCGATTTTCCTGATAACTGTGTTGGGTTTTGGCTCCAGAGATTCTCACACAAAAGATCAGAAGTGTGCAAAAATCTATACCATGAAGCATATATGGTACATAACATTTGTGTTATGTACCATAACACAAATCACTTCCACAAGTTTGAGAGCAAGGTTCCCTGGCACTTGTATGAGATTTAATACTCTCCATCCTCTTTTGAATTTTTTTTTTTTTTTTGCTAGATAGACCCAGTAGAATAGGATTTAATCTAAGCAATAAAAAACCTTAAGTGTGTAAAATCCTATCATAATACACCCATACAGCATTGGGACTGTATTTACAGGAAAACTGATACTTCCCACAGTTTAGAAATATAATTTTTGCCCACCTCACATATTTTCTTAAGTCAGATGCAGCCTCTCATTATGTTTAAGTGGATGCAGAGAGAGTGTAATAGAGCATCCTCGGGTTCTAACCTGCAGGTGTCACAGTGCAGTGGTGGGGACAGTAGGGCTTCATTTTCATTTGTGTTGCCTTGTTGATGGATTAGCCAGAGCTTGTCATGGGTTAAGTGCCAAGGGATGTCTTTTGAACCTGACTCCAAAGAAAACAGCAGGCTGTCCAGTTGATGAAAACTTTGAAGGGGTTCTTTCTGGTTGTTAGAAATAATAAATGACTGAAACTCAGGCATAAAAATATACACACTGCTGTGTGTAGTGTAAATTTAAATTTTGTGTGGATCATATGAAATAGATGGATATATAATATCCTGATTTCATTAAAAATTTTTCTTCAACACTGTTAGCAATAATATTCTTAATATTGTATGCAGGCACTTGAGGAGGAAGGTATTTTTCAGAGCTGGATGAAGGAGGTAGCTAAAGAAGCTGTTCTCATCAGGATTTCTTTGTCAGCTTTTGATTGTGAATGAGCAGAGGTTCATAGACCCCTTGCTTTTACCCAAGGCTTGGCTTTTCTTTGAGGGTACTCCAGAAGTCAAAGCTGACTCTTCAATATGAGGTCCTGGCAGGAGATGGGGACAAGAAAGCTTTGAAAGCATTGCCTTATCTGAGTCAAATAGAAGTGGTTTATGATCCTTTTTTCCTCTTATTTTTTTCCCTTCTGCTGGATCATCAGACAAGTGAGTTTTGCAACTTTTGGTAGTACATTATATCTTTGTGTATGGTATATACTTATGTATGGTACTACCTTGCAGCCTCTTACTGGCCAAAATAGACAGAATAAGCAATTTACAAACAGAAGCCAAAAAGTAATTTGGCTCCAGGAATATTAAGGCAGTTGGTTTCCTTTCTGAAAATTTTGGTAGATTGTTTTAGAAATGTACATGAGGTATTGAAAAACATCACAGCTATTTGAGTTATATGAGCTTGGAGAAGCTGCTGCCTTTATGACTCCAACTGATAAAAATTACCACATCTTTCTCCCAATGTCTTGGCACAAAATTCTTTATTCATAATCAATCAAACACGAGTTGGCAGATTTCAATTTAAGAGTAGAGCAATTACAGGCAAGCTGAGAGAAAGTAGTCTTGACTACGTGTGAGGCTTCTTAAAGATTTCTTACCTCAGAAAGAAGCTGCAGGTAGGGTAATGCTTAGATAAATGAGGAAATAACAGGAGGTAATAGATGAGGTGGTTTGTAGTGGACACTGTAGTTTTTGTTAACAAGCCTTGGTGTTTTTATCTGGCAATGAGAATACTCAGAATGGAAATAGCAATATTTATCGCTTGAATCAGAAGTGAACCTGAAAGTGCAAGTTTCAGCAACTATATAAAGACAGCACCAATGTTCCATTTTCCCCAGAACATTTCTTTTTAGTATAATTCCATCAAATTCTTAAGTGCATGGTTAGGGCGAAGTGTAGTCTTGCTACTGTCCTATGAGCTTTAGGTTCTTTTTTTTTTTTTTTTCTATCCTTATGAAAATTTCAATTAATATAATGAAAAGAACAGAGAATTTGAAGCTGTGTTTTGTAAGTTGAATCAACATTATGTTGTAAATTGCCTTCAACCAGTGAAACATTCTGGTGCTAATGTTTGTAACATTAACTGTGATGGGAGTTTCTCTTTAGAATATCTAAATATAGTGTAAATTACTAAAATGGTATTTTTTCTGGATGAACTTTTAGGACTACATATTTCATTAAAAGTTTATTTCTAAATTAATATAATTTCATGTTTTCAGATTATTTTATTTTTTTTAAGTTGATGTTCTATTAAAGTGGAGCTTTCAATTCAAAGCTGCAATTAATTTTCAGCATTAACCTGCCTCTCTTGTAATTAACTATATGCAAAAATGAAACACTTGAAACTATTTGAGAAAGGAACTTGCTTGAAATACTTGATGAATGTGAATGTGGTCCAATTTGGCAACCACAACTAAATAAAGAAACCGGCTTCTAACTCTGCTCCCTCCTCTTCTCCATTAACTGTGACTAAGAGGGAGTGTTTTCTTCTTCACAATAAGAGGAAATCTCATTTGTTACATGGCAACTTTTAATGTTATCTCTGTAAGCACTGTTTAAAGACAAATTACAATACCAAACACTGATTTAATGGAAAAAACATGTATTGAACATGGGAAAAATGTATAGTTTGGTCCTATGAAAATCTCTCAAGGTTTATTTTTTTTTTAGGCAACCTGTTCTACATTAAAAATTAAAGACTTGAAAAAATAGTTGTCTTTCATGTCCTCAAAGTGTTTTCAACAGATGTTCTATGTTTCATCTTTTTAAAGAGATGATACTTTAAAGCCATCTGTGATGTTGCAAAGGTTAAGGATACTGATAGAAAATTAAAGCTTTAATTTTAAGTTTTGGGGGAGGATCTTGGAACTAGTCCTATTATATATATTGGTAATCCAAGAAGAGTTTGTCACTGATTTTAATAAGTCTTGAATGAAACTATGAGTCTCCAGTCAGTGCATCCAAAACCACAGTTAATTAATTATGGTAGTTCAAGGAAAATTTAATGACATAGGACTTCTTAATATCAGCAGTATATATATTACATATTATTCATTCATTATGAAAAATCATATTGAATGATATGGCAAATAGGCATCAATACAGAAGCTTGCTCTTGTCGATCACATGTAATAATTGTTTTAATCTGAATTTCTGATCCCATATGAACTTGTGGAAATACCTGGATAGCTTTATATAATACATATTATTTTTACTGGGATTAATGTTAACTCCATTCTTAGCTCTTTTTGAGCTTTACTCTTTTCTGCCAATGGCCTTTAGCCTGTACAAATGTCTGGTTCTGTTTCTGGCATATGAAGGGTTTCATTCTTTCAAAAACATAAGAGTTTATAGAGACAAATATTACCCCCTTCTATTGGATATAGTTTTCTATAGGATTCAAATGTTGTTTTCAGTTTCTTTTTGACTTTTTCAAATTGGTTTATGATATATTCTGTAAGACGTATGGACACTTAGAAGCTTTCACTAGAATAAAGTAAAGCAAAAAGAAGAAAATACCTTTAGACAATACAAAAGGAAGTAAAATCACACTGCAATGTAAGTGTAGTATGGAACAGTTGTGTGAACATGATCCAGAAGTTATTTCAGTGTTCTACTGTGTATTTTTCTTTTCCTTTATGTACTTAGATTTCTTTTCATGGTAAATTTTACTTTGAATTTTCTTGTTTTCCAGTATAAAACTTGGAAGTAATTTCACATCCATATAATGTTTCCTCTTGTAATTGCAACTTGTTAATGCACACTGGTAAACTTAACATTCCCTCACAAAAGAATCTATGTTGATTCTTTTAAGTAATAGGGGAGTTGCTGTATTATTTTGATACTGTTTAAATTTGCAGTCAGTAAGTAACAGAAGTAAAAGAAAACATTTGGTTCAATTGTTTCTGTCTGTGAAATATTGTTTCAGAGAAGATATTCAAATAAATGGAAGTGTATTAAAAGTAATGTCTTGAACCTTGTCTGATCACTGAGAGAAAAGGGAGCTCATCTATTAGCAGCAGGAGTCTATACAGATAGAAGATGCTTTGACACTTTTCTTTTTTTCCTTGACTGTATTCTCCAGAAGGTAAACAGAAGATATATTTAAATATTGCCAGACTTACAGGCCCTCAAAGCAAATTGTATTGCTATATGGAGTTTGTGTTAGAAATAGTGCAATTGGACACATGATACAAGTAACTAGAAAAACTATCTGATAAATCAACTTCCAGGGCTGAACCCAAGTGCATTTTACAGCAGTAAATTAGATTTATTGCTTTGGTGACCAGTAAAACTTGTTTTTCTGCTTCTTGCAACTGAGTCAGAAGCAGTCTTTATTTTTAGGGGAATTTCCTCTATAAGAGAAATCATAGAAAGACATAGAAATTAGGCCTTCAAAGCATGTCAGCAGTTTAGTGCGTTCTCTTACCCCAAAGTATCATTTATGTATGTCTTCCCTAGTGAATATTTAAGATCCATCTGGGCACAGAATTCCAGCATCCCTAGGTAGTCAGTTACAATGTTTTGCTGTTCATACTCCTAGAAACCACTTTTTCGAAACTGACGTCTTGTTGACTTATCTCTTCTTTACAATCTTCTTTAAAATAATATTGCAGTTTATTTTTCCGTCCTAGGATCATCCAAATTTTATAAAAAAATCTCAAAGGAATCTGCTCTGATATATTTGAACAATGTTATGTTGCAATAACAATGCTTCTTGTTCCAGCTTGTTCCCACGAATTTTAGTTCTTTCACTCTTGGTTTACAGTGTTTTCACTCTAATCCTTCTTGCTGCTAGTGAGAAGAGCACAGGCTAAAATTATGCCAATCCATAAAACCTAACATATTGGCTGTTCCTGTTTATTTTTAACACCAGTAAAATACTTTAAAAACATTAATGCAGAGAGTTTAGAAAAAGAAAAAAGACTGGGTTTGGTTTGTTTTTTTTTGTTTTTTTTTTTTTTTTCCCCAAATAAAAGCTTATTGGTATCAGTAGTGCTGGAAGCAGAAGGGGGATTTGCTCTGCATGCTATTACATTTTCTACCTAGCCATGACAGCAATTCTTGGTAAGGCTGGGAGGGCTTCAGACAAAATTATGTCCATGGATTTAAGCAATAAAGATGATTATGAAATCAGGACCCTGGAAAACATGCTATCTATTAGACTACTGCTCTAAAGGATGAGATCCTTTAAAGGTCATAACATTCTTAGATAAGACTCTGTTTTTCCAAAGGGGAAAATGAGTCAAAATTGATTGTTTGGATAAAATAGTAGGAAAAGAGCTTTTCTTTATGCCCTGGATTCTCCTTTTGCATCAACAGAGAGGTAGACAGGTATCTCTTGTATTCTTTGTAGTAAGACTTTCCATAAATTCGTTTTGCAATTGTTTTATTAGTAAAGTTTCAGAAAACCATGTCACTGACATTTGTTTTTGTAGCTTATCTACTTGTCACAGTCATGTTCACTTTTTGATCTTAAAATATTTATTTTATTACATCTCCTATATTATACCTAAATTAAATGGTGTTGTACTGTTTTTTGAAACAGGCTTTTTTTTATTACTATTAGCTAAGTATATTATAGCACTTTAAAATGCAATTTTTCTCTAACTAGCTTTGTTCTTAACTTCTAAAAATGGTCTGAACTAAAATCCTCTTCCTGTTTTTTATAAAATAAAATGCCTAATATATGCTAAATTAGAGGTTTTCAGAAAGTGTGATTTCTATAGTAATTTTATTTTCATAAATAAATTATTAGGAAGCAAATTCACAGGGGAGGAAAAGAACCTGCAGGTATGTGAAAAGCCAAGATTATTTCCTGGATTTAATGAGTGATAATGATGGCATATTTTGTGCAGTAATTGCAACTTGTTTTATCAAACCACATGATAATTAAATGAAATTCTTTCATTGACTACTATGCCAAAAAAAACTAAGTTAAAGAGCATGTCTATTCCCCTTCAGATTTATTTCATCTGATCCTGAGAAAATAAATTTTTGAATTAAGGCCAGAAAGACAGTAAAGATGATCAAATCACCAGACCTGAAACATCTACATTCCTCTATTGGACAGAAAATCTCGTTTTAGTGATTAAATCTTTTTTGTCTCTTTTAATGTTTCATTCACACTATGTCTTTGACTAGGATGTACCTGCACTATTAAATGTTTTGGCAGTGTCCTGCTTAAATGTTGACTTGGATAGCCCTAAAGATAAAAACACAGGAAGAGCTAAGTCTTATTTCTAGTTAACCACTCCTCAGTACTTGTTTCCTTAAATATTCAATCTAGTAATTAGTTTTAGTTTATGCACAAGATGATGGGAATCAGCCATCCTTGCAGGTTATGGAGTACCTAGGTAGTTTTGATATTCAGCTAGTTAGCTCTTTCTCAATTAGATAGCAGGTCAAAAACCTTATTAGTGTAGTAGTAAAAAACCAATTTACATGGTGCTACATTGCTCTCTGAAAATTTCAGAAGCATATATAATGATGGTAGAGACACTGCTTGTAAAATGTAAGACTGTTTTTTTTATATCACACCCAGAAAGACACTGATATCCTTTTCAAAGATATAACAAAGGCAGATGATTTTTGAGAAACAGAAAGATTAATTTTCTATTATTTTGCACTGTTGAAGCTGGATGGATTTCTAGGACAGTTTGCTTTTTCAAATGACAAAAAAGCCTAGTATGTTCAAAGTACAGTTTCTATTAGGTGACAAATATAAGGCTTTAATTTGAAATTTTAACTTCAGAAACTGAATCTAAATTTAGCAGCCTGGAATAATTATATAATGTAAAATCATTGTAGCAACTATAGCTGGGTGGTTTTAGCCAGCCTGAAATTGAACTGGAGCTTGTAAAGATAAAGATTTATATCTTTTGTATCTGAGAACTACCATCACTTCTGTGTGAAATAAACTGCTATTCAGGCTAAGGAGTGCTGTTTGAAAGACGTTATATTGATCAGGACATCAGGATGCTCATGACACCTATGACTCATGTTGTACCTAGTACTGAAATGTGTGAACATCTTGCTCTTGAGTAGATGCTGAAAATTACCTTCCTTTCTTTCATATCCAAACAGTAGTTTGGAAACCATGACACTGTACAGTCTAAATTTGATGGGGGAGAGTTGGGTCTGTTAAATCTTCTCTACACATTGAACTTGTGTAGCAAATGATCAAAAGAATTGTGTAGAGAACAGTAAAATCTCTAGCCAGGGTTAAATTGTTCAATTGAATTGATTTGCTTCTGACCTTAACCTTTTCAAATCCCTACTTTTTGTAAGGGACAGCAATCTGTTTAATAAAGTGAAAATTTCATTATTTTTTTGAGAAATTTCTTTCACTGTTCTGCAGGAATTGGTGATAACTTTATTCATCCTGGGGAGCAACTAAATGTTGTTTTACAAAGAATTTACTACCAACTCACCATTAACAAAAAGAAGAGGTGATATTTTGGTGGACACATATTCCATTCCCATGTTGTCGCTAGTTACCAAGAAAAAAGTTTTGAGAAACTTTTGAAGCATAACATCATGTTGCAAAAAACCTGGCTCTTCAGCCTGCTTCTAAAAATCACCATGAATATTCTGGCTCTTGGAGCAGTTGGTAATAAAGCCAGAAACAGAAATGACTGTACAGCAGGGAAACTTTTTTATCAACACTTATCCCTAAAGCTTCATCTTAAAGTAATTGGTTTTCTTCTCTCCTCACAACCCAGACAATCAGGGAAACTGACCTTAAATCAGACAAATTAAAACTTTTTAGACCGTCATAAGCATATTAAGTATTGCCAAATTCGCATAAATTAAAATATAATTTATTTAAGAACTGCGATTTTATAACTCCCTATCTCTCTCTCGCACACACCCATACAAATGCTTTTCATTGTATTTTGACTAGATGAGATGTCACTTGTAAACATTTCAACACAGTTTATATGAAACATTTGTTTATACCCTTAAAAGAGTACTTGAATATTCAACAAGTCTCTGGTTGATACAGCATTTTAAATCATTGACACATTTTCCTCCTTCCAAAGTTTACGAAGTGTTGTTTCACTCTCTATCTCTAGAGAATCAAACAATAATGAATTTTAAAATATTTTAAAACACTTTTTAGAGTTTGAAAGGAAATATGAAGAGAAGGTTAATTAGCATTGCGATCTGTAAATCATACGACACTTTATTTGTTTAGGTAGGCAAGCAGATTTACGTGATAGGGTGGAGGCAGGATATCCTAATCATCATAATTTTTTCCTCTATAATTATGAACCCTAATCAACATTTTATGTGCACTTTTTTTTTCCCTTCTGCAAACAGCCACCAAAGGTGTAGGTATTTTTTATGTACTCTAAAAATCCTATATTTTATTGTAAAGGCCTAGTTAGATTGGAGAGGAGTATCTGAGTTCATGTACATAGACTTTTTTCTTAAATTTACTAATTTGAATCATGACAAAATGAAAAAGGCCTTCTCTGTTTTTTATTTTCTAACTCTCGTTCAAATTAGTCCTAACTGCACACAGAAATCTGGAAGTCTTGGCTATCTGCTCCAAAAACATGCATTATAGCTGAGCTACTCTTTTTGTGATCCCAGCTCAAATAGACTTCCAGCATGCTTGGTGGCTGCTTGTGACATTAAACTCTTATTTATGGGACAGAGGGTCTAGAAATCCTCCTCTGTTTCTATGGTCATGGATGAGAAAGTTGGCTCTAATTACCTGGAGCTTCCTCTCAATTGTGAAGTGCAGTGCAGAGAATGACAAAAGTGCTCAGAAATCTCTGTGGAGTTTAAGATCTCGCCACTCCCCAAGTCGGCATAGAGACATTCAGAATCTGTGTCCTGTTTCCTGGACACTGTGTGGTTGGCAGTGCCTCAGCCACAAAGCAGAGATTTGTTCTGACAGAGAGCAATGCTTTCCTGCTTGAGTACTTTAATTATTTGTTACTCTAGGTATCCTTTTTACCGAGATTTATAGTACCTGAGCGATAGCACTGTATTGTACTGGCATTGTCTTCTATTGCCCAGCTACAGCCAGCCTCTGCATTTGGAGAGGGCAGTATAAATTGTGAATGAACCAGAGCAGAGTAGAGAATGGCTCATAAATGGAGGATGAGAAACGCTCATGAATGATCCTGAATGCAGGAGCCCCAAAACCAATAAATGTGAGGTTGAAGTTTCCAAAATGGAAAAATATACTTCTATGTTAATAGCAGAATGAATTAAGAGTAATTTAACAATTTATTTTCTTGTCCTAGTGGCCTTTCAAAATTAGAAGATAAATTAGCTGTCCAAGTTGGCTAATTAACTTAGCTAGACTTAAAAAATGTCTGAGTAGCCTTGAAAAGATGAATGGAGTATATACTGCATTCTCAGAACACAGAAAGAATTTTTCTTTCCAAAAGCAGTGAAGCAGTGAGTGAATATTGGTCAGACACAGCTTTTAAGGCAGACTTGTGAAAATAAATTAAACCCAAAATTTTTATGCGAGTTTTTCATACGTACCTGACAAATGCTTGTCACCTACAGCAGCAATCAAACATGGCTTCCTTGGTAGCTTAGGTATCTATTTAGATATCTAGCTTTTATTTCGACTCAATGCTGAGATCCTTACCAGTACTTAAGAATAATATTATGAAACTGAACATAACTGAACTTGCCAAAGGATTTGGACTGAGAGTTATTTTTTGGGATGTTTTGTCTCGATCCATTACCATTGGTGTTTCCTCTCATTCTCCTTCGAAGACTGCAGATTTTTTTCATGTAATATGTTGGGGGTTTTCCCCTCTTTTTTATTTTTTTATTTTTTTTTTTTTAGATTTTTTTTTTCCATGTTGAGCCTTACCCAAGCTCATCTCTAGTTCCGAGTAAACTCGAAATTACTAAAGAATTACTCTGTAGAGTTGCACTCAATTTTAGTAACCGTCATGCCATCAGCAGCAAAGTAATAATGGCAGCAGCTGAAAGGGAGACCAGGCCAAGTTAGTCAGTCTGTTCTAGAAAGTTTCAAGGAGAAATTTGAATAATTTTGTGACTTATATTTGTAATAGAGAAACCTCATTTTATTTGACAGCACTGCTGGCAGTTCTCAGTTGGCAGAGTCGATCACTGTGGGTTTGTCTTGGGGCTTTCTATAGAAGAGAGACTTTCTTGTTCAGTCACTTCTTCTAGTAAAGAGGCAGCAAAAATAGAGGGTTGGCAGAGGTATAAATTAGGTTTAAATGTTCAGATGTATCCTTTCAAATGTTTTCATATATTAATTATATGAAAAAATTTTAACTTTGATTTTTTTTCACTCCAACTTATTTCTATGGAAATTAGGACTTTTAAAAAATTATCTTTGTGAAAAATACTAATAATTTTCATAGAAATCTTAGATTTGTATTAAAAAAGATACCCTCCCACAAAACCCCACCCCTAGTGCTTTTTATAAGACATATATGTTTTGTCTTGATCTTTCTGTTTTACAACCAGCTGTGAGTTGGCATTTATCAAGGCTGAATTTATTACATAGAATACGAAAGCAATAAGTTTCTATAAAGTTTCAGTATAAATCAGGTTTATTTTTTAAGTAATCATTTAATCAAAACCATCTGTGTCTTCTAATGCCTGATCAGGCAGAGACTAATAGATGAAAGCTAAAACTTGAATATAATCAAGTATGAATGTAAAGAAAAATCCAACACTCTAAAAGAGTGCGTGCATGCTTGCAAGTCCATGTCAGTTTACAAGAAAACTCAGTCTTCAACATTTTTCCAGAGAAAATAAATATTTAATCACTTACAGCTCCAAAGTGCCATGTTGTTTTTTTCTAGGTCAACAAAGAACAGTAGTCAACGATATATAAATGAAAATAGAAGACATACCAAGAAAACAATTATGAAATGACAGATCACAAGGAAAGGAATGATTTTTGAGGAATAAAAATCTGGGAATTGCACAGAACATAAATACCTACATGTAATGTCGCCTAAGTGTTGATTTAGGCTTCACTTGTTTGTTCAATAGAAGTGAAGTTGTGAGTTCAGATTGGTGCATTATAGTCTTCCTAACTTAATTTTGCTCTGAGAAAGTTGGACTTTTGTTAATTAGTGGACTCTTATCATTGCTTTCGCTCTACCTTATCTGTGCACCCTTTCTGAAATTGCTCTGTTATACGTGCACTATATAAAATATTTTGTCTGTGAAACACATAGTATTGGGTACTTAGGCTCTTAAGGATTTTATATAGTGTTAAAACTGACAATGTTCTACTTTTTCTGTTACCATTTTCTTATCTTATTGGTTTTCACAGAAAATACAATAGCCAATAAAGAGACATTAACTACAGTAACCAATTTCTAATTTCAGTTCAGATTCACCTTGGTCTCCTTTATTTCATATGGGTAATGAATTTTTTTCATTACTTCGTTACTTTCACTGTAACATCTTCACTATACTGAAGTAGTTGATAATGTTTGATTTCCCTAGTTACTTTGGTTTTACCAACATAAAAGCAAAACAAATGTTGTATTAAAATAATCAAAATTCTTTGAAGTGATAGTATTTATGTAAGTAGGTGCATATAATAAATAGATTTATATTGCATATTACTATATATACTTTAACATATGTGTGAATATTTCTTTTCGTGTATTCTGTATTTTCTCCAATATTTTTTAATCCATCTCAAATATGCTGTTCTGGTATCTGTGACTTGTTATATAGAATTCTTAGTCATGTTTTGCACTCTTTTGGGTTTTTTTTTTTATTATTTTTTAAAATCTTCTACACACTACTATTATATTAGGAAAAAAAAAAAAACAAAACAAAACAAACATACCAAAATACTGTTGCTGTAGAACATGTTGGTATCATTGGACATCATTAACTATACCTGACTGGCTTATAATCTTTTCTTGAAGTACATAGAAGTCTAACTCACATGCCAAGTATTTTTGATTAGTATGTCTGCAGATAACTAAATGCCCTTCATCCTGGGTTTTTATAAGTGATTTATGGAACAGTTTCTATTTTCCTGACAATTTTTTCTTGCCTCTTTCCCACTGACCAATATTGGAGCAGCTACCTGAAGTTGCTCATCACTGAAGTTAGATAGGCTAATCTGGTAACGCGATGGCTCCTGAAACAGTGACAAAGAGTTTTGTGGGTTTCGAGGGTTGCTTGGTTGGTTTTGGATGGGTCCTTTGGGTTATGTTTGGTTGAGAGTTTTGTGTTTTGTTGTGGAGTTGGGGCAGGGGAAGGTTCTGACTGGTTTGTCTAAGGCTATGTGTCTGAATGAGACTGTTCCAGAGAATACTGCACTGGTTAACTGATGGCATGAAGCATAATTCTAAGGAAAACTAAGACTTAGTACCTAAATTGGCTGAGATCTCCTCTCATTTCCTTTGTATCCCTCTAGACCTCTACCCTCAGGAACTGAGCTGTGGATTTGTAAGAGTAGGAGGAAATGGGATGTCATATTCTCTTGTCCTCAGTGGCTGAAGGGAGTTCACCTGCAAATTGTTTGGTCTAGAATTTCAAGTCCTGTTGCAAGACATTCTGAAGTAGAGAAAGAACACTGTATCGCCAGTGTCTTCCTTCCATTGCTTCCTGAGAGCCTTCATTAGCAGCCTTGTAAAATCCTGTGTTTTAGCAGATTTCATTTATCTGCATTAAGGATGACCCCATCATGTTTGCCCATTGTCTTCTTGCTCATACATTAACCCACAGCTGTCAAACAAGTAATAGGTGGAGGTCCAGTGGGCTGGTACTTCCTGCCCACTTCCAGATGTACTGATAAAAGCCTCTTTGCATGGATGTCTCAGGGTTTGAGGGGCTGTCAGGTTTTCCTCCTCACGTGTCTCAAACACATATACACACATATCTCCATATCAACAGTGTCAAAGCAAAACTTCCAAATGCAGGCTTGTTTCAATGCATGTTTTCAGTCAGCATTTCTGCTTCTTCCTTAAGTCTGAACAAAAAGTAGTACTTACGTCCTCTAACATTTTTATGAAACCTCTAATCAGAGATGTTAAAAGCAGTTCTGATTGACAAAAGCAGTGCTTGCTATTCTTATGCATATCCTCATGGCTGAACAAGAAAAGTAAATTGAGCACCCCCTATCCTATTCAACTAATATTTTTCCTTTGATAATAATACTGTAATAATTATAAAGCATTACAATGCTGAAATATTGTGTGTTGTTTCTGGAAATTTTTCCACAGAGATGATTAAAAGACTATTTAATAGACAAAACCTGCTATTATTTACAGAAGTTATAGAATATTCTGAGTTACAAGGGACCTAGAAGGATCACTGAATCCAGCTCTTAAGTGAATGGCCCTTAGGGGATCAAACCTGCAGAGAGGCATCTGAATGACAACAGGAAAATAAAATATATTTTAGGGTTTTTTTGTCCCCTTTTAATATGGATTTGTCCCCGCTCCCTTAAGGTATTATTCAAGTTGGTTCCTCCTTTCCAGTTTCTCTTCCCCTTGTTCCAGCCCTTGCTATCCATCACCTCAACCACACCCTTTGTTCCAGATCCATCCCTCTCACTCCCCACATGGGCCAACCACTGGGGCGTCCACTCCTTTGGAAATCCCCTAAACCTCGATGCCCCATTGGCCCATGTGACCCCTTCCTCTCTTCCCCCTATCCCAATCCGTCCTCCATTAGTGGTGTGATTCCTCTTCCCCACCCTATCTCTTCCCCTTCAACTCCCTTATTGGTTATTGGATTGTACCNGAATGACAACAGGAAAATAAAATATATTTTAGGGTTTTTTTGTCCCCTTTTAATATGGATTTGTCCCCGCTCCCTTAAGGTATTATTCAAGTTGGTTCCTCCTTTCCAGTTTCTCTTCCCCTTGTTCCAGCCCTTGCTATCCATCACCTCAATCACACCCTTTGTTCCAGATCCATCCCTCTCACTCCCCACATGGGCCAACCACTGGGGCGTCCACTCCTTTGGAAATTGGGTGCCCGGCTCACCACACCCCGGCGCCCTTCCCCACGCCCGTCGTGTGCTCCCCCTGGGGCGCCTGTGTGGGCAAATTGCCATCCACCCTCGAGCTAGGGCCGCGACAGTTTCAGAAAATTTTTCCGTGGAGATGATTAGAAGATTATTTAATAGATGAAACCTGCTATTAATTACAGACATTGTAGAATATTCTGAGTTACAAGGGACCTAGAAGGATCATTGAATCCAGCTCTTAAGTGAATGATGGGGATTGAACCTGCAGAGAGGCATCTGAATGACAATAGGAAAATAAAATATATTTTTATATATATTGACTTGATTCAAATACTCAAACAATTTAAAAGTTTCAGATTCAGGAAATATATCAGTTTGTACATTTAAATTGGATGTACTTAATATATCTGTCTAATTAACTTGCACTATAATAGAAAATAATTTTAGAATAATCTTGGCTCTAGAATACTGTATTGGAACTTGGCAGCTCTCTCTGGCTATTGTGACATTTGAATTGTGCTGCTGAATCCCCATTAGGGTGTTAACCAACTTTATCCATAAATAAATTGAGAAATTATAGATAATTATAAATGCACACTGCTGGCTCTATATATCTGTAAAACTTCTATAGAGTTTGAAAGTCTATTGTCAAATTCTTTTTCTGGGAATTAGAGGGTGGGGTGTTTAGTGTTTCAAAAATAAATAAATAAGAAAGGAAATGGGTGTGCTGTTCCTCTGTCAATTGCAAGCCCAGGTTGGTAAACTGAGACTTTTTTTCACTTAGATAGTTGCAGTGGATTGACTAGATGAGTACAGTTATGGAGAAATGCTAAATACTTCATGCCTGACTGGAAATTTTCCCCCAAGATCTTGTTCTTGCAGGGTGTAATGTGTCTTGTACTTAAATAGATGTGTATCAGTGGTAATAACACTTGGGACAGTCTCTCAATGAATTCTGCATTTAGCAGTAGAAAGAAGTGAACTTCTGTTGAGTTTTTCACAGCACACCCACGAGCAGATACTTATTCTTAGGGAAAGTGTAAATCAGGAGATTAAAGGGTTACTTGGTGCAAAGGGATGCTTTCCATTACTGATGCTTATTGCAGCACTGAAGACATTCTACCCAGTTCCAGCCTGGAATGTCAATGTTGTTGACATCTCCATGTGGAATGGAGAGATTCTGCCTGGCTTGTTTGGGAGTCTGGTGCTGAAGCTCATTTGAAGAGGAGATAAAGCCAATGATGGCACAGCAGATAAATAGGCAAGGCTGACAGGGAGAAGCTGGGTGGTTAGGCATAGGCCAGAAGTAACAGTTTTATATAGTCTAAGCTTAAAATTGAAAAAAAAAAATTGTCATTAAAAAAGGTTTTAT
This sequence comes from Phainopepla nitens, assembly GCA_013400175.1. Taxonomy (NCBI): domain Eukaryota; kingdom Metazoa; phylum Chordata; class Aves; order Passeriformes; family Bombycillidae; genus Phainopepla; species Phainopepla nitens. The sequence continues at coordinate 1,087,332 of VXBQ01002409.1, forward strand.
GGATCATAAATCTTTTTATATAAATTATAAAATCTTTTAAGCAAAAACTTTTTCAAAGACTGGGTTTTTTCAACATTACATTTTTCTGAGTTGCAGAAAGTATTTAAAACGGTACTTTTTGTTACACTTGAAACATCAGATGCGTTTAGGAATGCAAATCTGAGCTTGCATAATAACAGTATTCAGCAAGAAATATAACTTTGAAAAATATCTATTGATTTTGTGGGATAAGAAGAAATGAAAAGTGATCTGTAAGACTTTCAGAAGTACTCCTCCTACATTTTCAGCAGTAGGAGTATGAATCAAAGCTGTATTTCCATTTTGTTTTTCCTGATAATTTTTTTAAATGTCAGTACGTCTGAGTCTACTTGACAGATAAGTATGCATGTATCATCTGAAATTAATCCTGTGATTGTTTATCAGGGGAGAAAGAAAGAGCAAAAAAAATTCCTTGATTGTTGGATGTTCTAGATCCTCTGGGTAAAAATGGTGTTACCAAATATTAATCAGCTTTCATCCCTTATATGTGGCTTATGAAAACTGAGGAAAAATAGCTGGGCCCACTCTTTCCACCAAGTACAGCTGTTTTCTTGGGGGGAAAATTAAACAGCAGATATCCTTAAATAACTCTAGTCAATTACTGATAAATATCAGAAATCGCTTAATAACTACATTTTAATGGCAAAAATAATTAAATATTAGAACAGAATTAAGTCCATTTAAATTTGCAATGGGATTTAATTTGTCGTGATCATTTTCCTGTCTCCTTATGGTATCTGACAGAAGAACTAGACTGTGTAGCATGTAGAACTATCTAAAAAGGGTTGCTCTTTAACATTTTTTGGGAGAATTTTAAGCAAATGATGTGACTATTTTAAAGAAGGGGAGTCAGATACAAAATGCAAATATTTCATTTATTCTTGGGATAAAACAGTGGGTTATTTCATTTTGAAATGTCCATTTCCAATCTAGCAGTCAACTAACACCAAAAATAAAGGACAAAAGGGGAAAAAAATCAAATTAAGACAAAAATTTAATTGAAATGTTACATCTCAAATTAAGCGAAATATTCCAGGTAGATTAGAATACATTTCTCCTCCTGGTTCCTCTCCTCCCAGTCAGTGTTTTTAGAGCTAGAAGGTGTTTTTGTTTTCTTGCTTATTTAATTCTTGCTAATTTAATCTCACTAGCCAGAAACTGCTCTCACTGCAATTTTCACAGTTGTGGTACAGAAGGGAAGACCACAACGTAGTTCCATTCATTCTTCTTTGAGACATGGCAGAAGATGTTTTATAGGCAGTTGCTTTTTGCCTTTCAAAGGCCATAACCTCTGAAATACTCAGAACAACAGATATAATTTGTTTCATTGGGGGTTTTTGTATACTTTTTATCTGCTTTTAAAAAATATTTTCAATTGCTACAGCAGATCTATGGGTTGATATGGGTGGGTATTACTCTAGGTTGTTGTTAATATTTCTAAAGTTTGTTTTGCTTTATTTCTGCTTCAGCTGGAGCTGTTGCCTTCCTTTACATTTGGCTGATTACAAGCCATGGACTAAGGCCGTCTGGTTGAGTTGCAACACAGATGAGTTTGGCAAGGCAGAATCTTTTGAGCAAATGGCAAAATCTGTACCTTCTCCCTCAGCTGAGAGTCTTTCCTGCAAATTGCTCAGATTATCTTACAGTAGTTTAACATTCTCATTGTCATATTTTCTTCCTACTCAAGATATAGCTTTTCATTTTGTTGTTGTTGGTTTTTTTGTTTTTTTTTTTTTTTTCCCTAAATTGTATGGTGTTTTTAGACTCCTAATTACTAAATGGCTGAAAGAGAGATGACCTAGGTCGGTTGTCTGAAAACTTTTTGTGGACAATCAACAACTAGAAAAGGACTGAACTTCTTTATATATATTTTTTTAAAGAATAAATCATTTGCTAAATAGCATTCCCTTAGGGAATTCACTCAAGGTCTTGGAAATAAAGCTGTATTCCTCATACTTATGAGGTTAGTATTTTATAAGAATCCACTCAGTTTTGATTCCTTATTGTATTGCTGTTTTAATATTTTGGTCTAGTTTTTCTTGCTGCATCTTGATTTCATTTTTAGGAAGCTTGATTTGGGTGTTATTCTTGTAACACTTGATTGCAATAGTACTTTAGAATTTTTTAAATTTTCTCGTTTTCTATGAAACTGTCTTATGCCCTAGGGAAACTTTTCACACAGTTAAAACATCCCTCGGGAAGGTCACAAACACCTCGAACTGATACATCTTCAGGCTTTGTTTACAAATCAATACTTAGCTTCTTTTACACAACAGTGACCGCCATGTCAAGTACAAGCATGTTTCAGCAGGTGCTTAGCACACCTTCACAGATCCATCTTTCAGCAAAGCAGCTACACAGTTAAAAAAAAAAAAAAAAAAAAGGCAAAAAAAAA
>VXBQ01002409.1:1091844-1144632 GCA_013400175.1 Phainopepla nitens
AGATATGTAATTTAAATAACTATTTCCAAATGAGTATAACTGTATTTTTTTTTATTGCTGCATTCTTCCTACACCTCAACAAGTCCTACTTCACGTATTGAGTGAAAGATACGTTCTTACTATTTATGAATTGCTGCCTATCAGCTTCTGAACAACTGTCCTTCTTCACCTGCTTGGTACTTCAGACAATTCCTTTTCTCCAAATCCTAAATGGAAGTAAAATTTGGATATCAATACAGATAAAAAAAAAATATACTTTAAAATAACTCTATTTCAAATATTGCTGTTCTGAACCCTTGTACTTGTTAGATTTTAATGATACAGATGATTTTCATTCCATTTCCTAGAATGTGTTGACTTCGTGCTGCTGGGATGTGGTTTTTTTCCTGTTTTTTAATTTGTTTCCAATATTCCCTCATGTTCTAACACATTAGTTTTAAAAATATTTGGAGACTCAAAGATTCAGTACTGACAGACCCTTGACATAAATTGATCTCTTAACCTTTATACATATATTTTTAAACAAACCTAGGCAATTTAGTTATCTTTTAGTGAGAGCAAGATACTGTTTAATTTGTCCTGTGATCCTTTAAATGAATCACAACAGCACAAAAGGAACATGCCAATGATAACATGCCAATGTTATTGTCAGCACAGCATGCTGTATAGAGTTTCCAGCCATCCAGAAAAAAAAAAAATGATGTAGAAATAATACTATTATTGACAGTTGCCACTACACATCTAAGCTGGTATTTCTAAGTCAAATTAATAATATATAAGGTACAGGTTATGGTTAAGATATTTTGCTCCCAAGTCACAGATGTGGTCAGGTATGTAGTCAAGATGCAAAAACTAGTATTTGTGCTGTAAGAATGGCACTGTTAGTAAAGATAGCTGGTTTGGGACACAACTGACCAAATATTGATAACCAAAATACAAATACCACCATCAGAATTAGTCATCTAATGGGTTCATTCATAGGCAGAATAGAGAAATAGGCATCCTATGGCACAGTTCTCTCATTCTGAAATGGGTGAGACAAAACACACACTTTCAGTGTTCTGCAATGTCTGTGAAGGCACACTGAGGTAGCTCAGGTAAAGCCAAGCTGTCCCTGTCACTGTCTGCAGAGCTGGGAGACATCTCCACTCAGCTCCCATAGGTACTGTGTGTAATTGAAGCCAGATGTGAGTATACACTTCTCTTCATATATAATACATGCTTCTATTTTGTTGCTAAGAATAAAATTCAGTTAGGTTTTGGTTTTGTATTTTATTATATTTCTTTGACCTGCTGGACTTCTTGCCCAATAAAAAACCTCAAGAGCAAGTCTTTATGAACTTCTTAGAATCCTTTCTTAAATTTGAATTGCAAGTATTATTATAATTCGCATTCTATGTTCCTGCTAGGTTATAAATTTCGGGATCATTCTGGCTTTTATACGTTTTGGAAATGTATAAAAAGTTTTGCATTAAAGCATCTAGGTGTGTGGTGGAATGGTGTTGCTCCAGAAATTTATGATCAATGATGAAAAATAAGTAATTTAGGTAAAGCTGATTATGATGAATGCAATTCCAGTCATGTTTGCAATTCCCCCTTATATATTTGGACTGTCTTTGATCTTTATTTCTTTAAGATTTAATGAATGACATATGTTTATTCTTGAGAAAGCTGAAGATCTTCAGCTTTGTGACAAAGTAAATTCTATTGAACAGAGGTGACTGCATTTCTTATTCCTTCATAAGGCATTCTTGGGAGCAGTTTACTCAGAGGCATTGAAAATGAGTGCACAAGGGACACAGTGAACAAAAACAAGACCTCAGAGCTTCCCATGGGAAATGTCTTTCTTGTTAGGTCACACAATCAGGCTGTCACTGATGCATTAAATATTTGAATCTTTCCAGCACAGATATGCATTTACCAGAGAGGGGAAGGAGACTGGTCCCTTTATAGCCCACTCACAGCTTATCAGTTATGGGGATATGTTGTTTCTGGGAAAGGTGCTCTTATCAGAAGATGATTGCACAGAGATTGGTAGTTCCTACCGTTTGCAACTGGTTTTGTCCTTCTTCAAGGCAAGCCCTGTAATCTAGAAACCTGACTACCTTTGTCTTCAGCTTTGGGTTTGAGCAATTTACAGCAGCAGCAAAGCTCTGCATAATGACTCTTTCTTCTTACAGCCTTTTTTTGAGCAGCAGTCAGTTGTGTTGAGCCATAAATTCACTGTATGAGAGAATAGTGCAATGCCTCGTGCAGGCATATGCCTATTCCATTTTAGACATGGAAGAGATTAGTGTAGACCACTTCAAATTTGCATTTCCTTATTAATTTTTGGTGGGCCTTTTCAACTTCCAAATTTTCAAATATATTTAAATAGTACATAAACAAATATGTTGTGGAATGCTTGAAAAGGGTGAGGTTTTCCAGTTCTGATCATTCTCATGAAAAGCAGACAAGAACCCCCCCACCAATTTCATTTGAAATTTGAAAGTAATCAGGTGGTAAAAGTGAGCTGTGACCTCACAAATATGTGAAAATTCAGAAGCTTGCTCAATCACTGTGTCTGTTCTTCCTTTTTAATTCTAACTGTTTTTTCCATCTTGATAAATATGTAAATAAATAACCTACCTTCCCTGTCCAGACCTTTCACTGTTCTCCCCTGTATATGCACAGCAAACAGAGAAAAAAGACTATGAAAGGTAATTTGTCATTATCAAGTATGATTATCAAATTGTGTCGAGGGTTAACAGGGAATATTCTGTTCTGCAGGGTAGGAAAGAACCCCAACAGGTCGTTGCTTGGTGCAGGGTTTATTCCATAGTGTCTCACAATGCTCAGGATCACTAGAGAGAAGAGGGTAGCCTTGCGCTTCTTGAGAAGTCTGAGAACCTGGCGAGCCCAAGTTTGGGTGTTTGAGGTACTCAGTCCTACTGCTGGACCATCTTAGTTTCTGCAGACAGGCTCCTCTTTCCATGCCTGAAGAACTATGTTCATTTCCTTAAAAAGAGGGTTAGAGGAAAAGAAGGTCGTGTAGATCCTTTCATTAGGAAATGAAATAAGTCCTTTCTTGGCATCTGAAGTGGGAATTAGTTTTAATATTAGGTAACACTTCCTCTGGTGATGTTTTAATAGAGTCAGAATCCATTAATTGAATGAAACTCAGACTGCAATTTTATAAAAGAAATTGCAAGAATTATGAGAAGCAAAATGATAATGACTTGACTTCAATTCCAAAGGCAAACATAAATCAAAATTAAAAGGCACCCCTTAGGAGCATTTCCAGAGCACACTAGGTGGTGCTGTAATTCCTACAGCAGTTGCTGAATGTGCTTTGTTCCTTCTGCTTTCTTGTAAAGGTATAACTTGTTGCAGTGAGTTTATCATAGAGTTCTAATAATTTTGAGATTTTAAATTTTTGCAGTGTACTTTTTAGATTCTCTAACTAATCTTTTATTTGGTAGGAACATCATTGAAACCTCTATTTTTCATGTTCTGATTTTTGGTATGGCGAAATAAAGTCTAAAAATTTTTGATCCTTATTGTACTCAGGACTGAGATTTCAGATATGGGTTTTCCTTCTGTTGGATATTTTTGGGAAAATCCTGCATGTCACGCTCAAAAAGTTCTACTGGAGATTGTTGCAATCTGTGCACGTGTTGGTGCCACCACTTTACCAACATCAGTAGCAGTGAATCACCCTGCACATAGCCTGGAACAGGTCTGTCAGAAGTGCAGGAGAACACGTTGGATTTAGACTCCCTCTGCTCTCCATGTTACAGCCACGTAGCCTCGTGGCTCCATACGTAGGGGTTGCTGTTACTCAAAAAATGCCCCTGGTGTTTGTGCTAGCTGACAGCCGAGCTTCAGGTCTGTCTGGCTCTGCCTGGACCTTGTCTTGGTCTTCTTGGAAGTTTGTTTTAGCTTGTTTAGCTGCTAGAGGAATTGCCTAATGAGAAGATGACCATGAATGGGCACACTATCTTTTGCTGAGCTTTGTGCAATTTTGTGGTATAGTGCTTCTTGTTACATAAAGTTCCTAATAATAGGCAATAATATAATAAAGCTATTCTATATAGAATGAACTGTATTTGACCCTGGAATAAAATGTAGGGTAGAGGGGACAGGGAATGACAGTAAAGCCTTCTAAATTACACTAGAGGCCCCATTGCTATAAAGCACTCCATGTGGTCAGTCACTGGTCACCACAGAAATGCAGCCTTAGGACTGGTCAAAACCAGGGTTAGGGACTGCAAGGAGAACAGGGGGGAAGTATCCAATATGTTAAAATATGCTGTGTATGGGCACTTTGGTTGTGCTGTTGAACTGTGAACCAGTGGCATGAGCAATGTGTAGAGCATGTTAGAAAGTGCATCCAAGTAGTGCTATAGAGACATTAGAGGGAAGGAAGAAAACCAACATCGGGCTCCTCCTTGAGAAGACAAGAAAGCAATCATCAACTTACACTCTTAAACAAAGGAAGGAGGTGATAACACCAAAAATAAGGTGTAGATATTAGTAACTGGGTGGATTCAAATTTAACTACTACTACTTTGCAAGACTTTTCTATAATAATATTTTTATTTGATTATTCTCTTTTTTTTCCCCTCCCTATAATAAGGAGTCGTGGCCTGATAATAATTCTTTGATTAGACAGTTACGATTTGAGATTTACAAAAATGAGTTTTTAACCCATTTTTTGTGGTGTTTTGGTGTTTAACCCATGCTTTGAGGTGTGTTGCTATCCCATGCAAACTGTACAAGTTGTAGCTCAACAACCTGATGGGCAGCTTAGGCTGTGATCTGAAAGCAAGAGCATTTGGGCAGCACTGTGTTTTACTTCCCCTCTTGGAGATCACTCCATGAGCCAGGTAAAGAAGATAGAGAAAATAATTTTATGTGTCAGGATGAGTGATTGAGACTTCATACCTGCTATTTATGTTAACAGATCATTAGTAACTCTTCCACAGCACTTTTCTCACCCTTCTGTACTCCCAGTGTGTGTATTTAAGCAAATATTAGTAGGGTACCGTTGGCATATGTAATGTGACTATTTTCATTATTAGTAAGAAGAAAGGAAATTGAGTACAACTTTCAAAGCAAAAAAAGGCACTGCAGGGCTGGATGAAATTATCTTGGAAATATTACCCATAATTCTTTTTATATGTATGGCTTTAAAAAATGATATGCATTCACAGTGGTCCTATTAACATATCAGTAACAGCTGGAAATACTCTCCAGCCTTGATGTGAATTAGGAATCATGTGGGAAGACGTGAGAGAATTCCAGTTCAACATTTAGATTAACAATTTTAGACAGTTTGAACCCATACCCTAAGAACAAATCTAAAGACATATATAATTTTTAGTTCTACACAAGTCATATATTACTTTACTATATCAGAGTTTGTTCAGGTTATTTAAATAGAGCACTGCTGTTGTCAAATGTCCTGTATTAAACTATAGTTACATGTTGACATTCACTAAGAAGGAAAGATTTCATCAGATGTTTCCTATCATGTCAGAGGGACTTTGCTTTGGGTAGGCAAATATTGCAGAAATTATCTTTGCTTAAATTAATATAAAAATAGTGAAGATTTAGGAGAATAATTTTTAAAATACTTTGCATGCTGTCAGTACTGATTATTTTTGAGTTTTCTAAATTGTTTAAAACACAAAAAAGGCCAAGTTCCATGTTAGGAAACTCTTTGCTCCTACTTTTGCCTTTCAGTTTTCTGTCTGAAAACTTGTTTTATCCAGTGTTTTATCTATTGGGGAGTTTCAATTCACCTTTCTAATGGTACTTTCAGCTTGTAAATTCTTTAATTTCTGGAGAAAAATAATTTTTATGTTTGAAATGAAAATTTATGTTTCTAGGTTTTTGTTTAGGTTTTTATGTTTGAAATGCAAAATTCTGTGCAGTTAATTTAAAATTTCTACTTTCAAAATTGAACTAAAAATGGAGCAATGCATCCTATTTTATTGTTTTCCATTCCGATCAGAAAGTAACCATGCAGCAGCATCTTTTCTGCTATTTCAAACTCCACATTAAAAAAAAATTCCAGTCAAGTATGCTCTCTTTTTCTGAAAAAAATTTGAATCAGTTGGCTTACTTCAACTAATTTTGAAAGACTAATAGGAGCCTCAAGGCTATTACGTTCATACAGATTCATGAAAATTAACCTGAAACTTGGGTATGGATGATGCTTCCTGAGTAAAATGCTGTGGTGTAAGATAAGAAAGACCCATGAGTAGATTGGTCTGTGGGAAAAGCCTCAACTCAGTAGACACCTGAACATCTAACCATGACAGCCCTAGCCATAACAATCTCAAGTATTCTCAGTTCCGCCATTTTTTAAGAGTTTCAGCAATGTGTAAAGGCCTAATTTTTTTCCTTCTACACAGGAAAGGGGAAGATTTATATATATATATATATATATTAATGAATCATTAGAAAGGAAATGTTTTTCCAAGCATGCTCTTTTCTACCTGCAAAGCTGCTTCTGCTTGAAACTAAAATCTTTGCATCAGTATCTCTGAAGCAAAAGGTTTGTTTTCAATGTACCACAAAAACCTAACGTCATTCTTTTTGCATCAGCCTAAAATCTGGTTCCCTAAAGTATTGTGGTGCTCCATGAGAGCTGAGCTGGTGTACCTCTTGCTTTCACTGTCTGCCTGCCAGCTTCCTCCTCTAGGCTGTGTGAGCTCTGTGGCTCACTAAGTAGCATCCAGTAACTATGAAAGCTTATTTTTAAATCACATTTTCAGGCTAATTTCAGTAGATGAGGAAAATTAGATAACTTTTAATAAATGGAACGAGATGGATCGTTACATCATGGAATATGGCATGCCAAGGTAAGGAAATGCCATTTCCCCATAGGAAGTTAAAACAATGAACACCTATTTTGAGATGAGAAAGATGCTATCAGCTTACGTAGACAAAAGCTCATCATATCTCATAATTTTATGATTACACAATAAATATCATTAGAGATAAAGCAGCCTCTTGTAGACAGTGCTTTTTACTGGTACTCTTCTAAGAGCTTAATGAAGCAACATTTACAAACCTCTTTAAGCACTTTGGAAAAGTTCATATTGTATCCTTCCTTGTTCCATAACTGTTCCTGCAAATTTTTGCCAAAACCTTTTTAGAGTTAGTGTCACATCCTCTATGTTGTTTTCACTCAGCTGACAAAAGGTGAAAGCTCCTTTTCTTGGCTTAAGAAGTAAAACAAATCCATAGTTATGCCCCTTTTAAATCCAGACAAGACAAGAGTTCGACCACTATGGGGTTTTTCCCTGACATTTTGTCTTTAAAGCAAAGGCTGTCATAAGCAGATGTCACTTCAGGCTAAAGGGTCCATCAGACTTCATTCTCTTCTGTGCACCTCCCTTTGCTATCTCTCATGATACTAACATTCTGCTAGAAAAAAATCGATGCCAATTCTCTCAGGTTTGGGAATACCTAATGTTTAGAGGAATTTGACCAAATTTATGGAATTCTTTGTGTGGTAGATTGTGATGTTCAGTCATTGCCAACCTTCAGTAAAAACTACCACGTGTGCTTTTGTTTATTTCCTTAACACACATCAAGGAAAACCTAAGGGTACAAGGAAGCAAAACCAGAGAAATTAGGTGCAGCCTGCTTTTCACCTCCCCTGTCTGCCTCTGCCCTTTCTCCAGGATTATATGAGATAAAAACAAAGATGATTTTTGTGACTCTAAGACACAAAAGGTTTTGAAAATGCTCAGATAAGTAGAAGTTAAGATTAGTTATGTTTTTCTAATGCTGCCTTTTAATGCAAGTAAAAACATTGAGATATTATTATTTAAAACTCATAATGTAGCATAAACTAAACAAAAACTTAACCAAAACCCATCAGAGGTCTGGCAATCACTGGCTGTAGGACACTTAAGAAGTGCCAGATTCTGCACCTGGGATGGGGCAACCCCAGGTGTACCCACAGATTGGGACATGAGGTGCTAGAGAGGAGTGATGGCCAAAGGGACCTGGGGGTCCTGGTTGATGGCAAGTTGAGCACGAGTCAGCAGTGCCCTGGCAGCCAGGAGGGCCAGCCCTGTCCTGGGGGGCATCAGACACAGCATGGCCAGCCAGGCCAGGGAGGGGATTGTCCTGCTCTGCTCTGCACTGGGGCAGCCTCACCTCGAATGTTGTGTGCAGTTTTGGGTGCCTCAATATAAGAAAATACATTCAGCTATAAGAGACCATTCAAGGACAGTCTACAAAGACAGTGGAGGGCCTGAGAGGGGAAGCCATACGAGGAGCAGCTGAGGTCATTTGGTCCCTTCAGTCTGGAGAAGAGGAGACTGAGGTGACACCTCATTGCAGTCTGCAACATCCTTGTGAGGGGAAGAGGAGGGACAGGCACTGATCTCTTCTTGCTAGTGACCAGTGACAGGATCCGAGGGAATGGCCTGAAACTGTTTAGGTTGGATATTAGAAAAAGGTTCTTCACCCAGAAGGTGGCTGGTGCTGGAACAGGCTCCCCAGGGAAGTGGTCACAGCACCAGCCTGACAGAGCTCAAGAGGAGTTTGGACAAAACTCTCAGGCACGAGGTGTGACTCTTGGGAATGTCCTGTTCAGAGTCAGGAGCTGGGCTTCAGCGGCCTTTGTGGGTCCCTTCCAACTCAACATATTCTGTGATTCTATGATTCTATAACAAATCAATTGTTGGCTTGACTAGTAGCAATCCAGATATGCAAACAATATTATTTCCATTTGAGAATAGTTTTTTATTACCTAATCTCTTCAGGGATTTTTGCAAAGTTGCCTGGTGACATTACCTCTTTTCAATTTAGACTTATTATAAGATAATAGTAAGACTTTTTTTTTTAAAAAGCAGACAACTCTGAGAACAAATCTGCAGAAATTAGAAATCTGTCAAATTTAGGGCTGCAAAACTGTGTTTAAAATCCACGCCGCAACAAATTCCTGACATGTTTTGCATGCTAATCACAGACACCATGATGCCCTAAATACATTAGTCAGGCTTATCCTCTAGCTTACAGGTATTTGAAACTATTAGTTTCCTCCTTTTAGGTCTATACTTTATTGAAGTTACTTAGAAATGTGCATTAGTAATGCAGGATTGTGGTAATTTTTTATATATATATATTTAAAATGTTTTTGACTTCTTAACTAATTCTCAAGTTTCGAAAAACTGGGACCACTTTGAATTTCTTAAAAAAATGAGGAATTTGGGTGACTATTTAAACTCAACATTTGGTTAGGTTATATACACTATCAAAAATAGTCATCATTATTGCAAAACAATGGATAATCAGGCTATGTAATATTTATTACTCTTGCATTTGTAGAGACTAAAAAGGGACTTTCAAAAGCCCTTAGTGTAGAACTCCTACAACGTCACTTTTCATTTATATCACTGAGATGGAGAACAGGCCATAGAGAATTTATTTCTGCAGAAAACATACTATGTACAGGAAATATGCAAATACACTCATTCTGTTAAGAATTTTCATTTGCCTTTCAACTTAGAAGAACTTGGAAGTTTTAAAACTTTCACAAAGCAATTTGTGAGAGCAACTTAGATCTGAGTCATGGCCAATTTGCCAGATCTTCATTGTTGTGACACTTTGAGTGTTTTACAGTAATTTAGTTTATTTTAAGATGCCATAAAAGAGACAAGATGAAAAGACTTAAGCTGTTAAGCTAAATTTTATTTCTGTTGGAGTGATGGTTATGCATTCACTTTATAAAAAAAACTAAGAAGGATCACTAAAACTAAGAAGAGAATTTATTTGAATAAAGCAGGTAATATTCCTTTGAATAAATACAAGTTTTAAAGATTTCAAGCTCTGAAGGGCAGGAAATAACTCACTTGATCAGCTTAAATCCTTCTCAGAATATGTTAATGGGGGGTAAGCATAAAGTAGAAAGAAGCTAACAATGATGGAATAAATACTTGTATATATGTCTGTTGCACTGGGTTGCAACTTGTAAACTCAAGGTGAACTAAAACTTTTCTGTTTATTCATGATTAAGATTAAGACTGGACCTTGCATAAATTGACTCGCCATATTTTGGGAGATGTATTGATTTTCTCTTTGATTTATTTCCTGACAGTATCACCAAAGCAGAACAGGCTGTGGCCCACTTTTTGAAGATTTTTCTGGTCTGTGCAATCGAACTGCAATGATGATAGCTGTGACTATTAGCTGGTTTGAAATGTAACCCTGTTAAACATCAACCAAAGCCTTCCACAGAAGGCTGCTGTCTTCTGCTGGTGCGTGACTTAGCTGTTTACAGAAAACTGACTGGATGTTTCTGGCTGTTTACAAAGTGGCTCTGAAGGTTTACTTAGCAGTGGTCTGCTTTCAACAAAGTTGTGTGCACGATTTCCGACTGCATTCGTTCTTTTTTTTCCTTTTTTTTTTGGACTTCCATGAAAAGGAGGAACAGTTTGACTTTATTTAGGACTCTGTTTCACTTGGTTTTAGAGCTTAGCTTGGAAGAAAGCATGTGCCTTTCTAGAGGAATTACCATCTGGGCATTTGTGAAGGTTTTAGATTTGTTGTCACCTACCTCACTTTTGGGTCCCAAAGACAACCTGGATTGAACTATTCCAGGTTTACTTTTTATATTTTACTACTTGCATTTAGTGGGATCTAGTATTGTTAGGAGGTCCTCAGTAAATAGGAAGGTGACAGCAGCACACATTTTTTGACCGTTTTCACCCCACAATCCATAAGAATAAATTGTAGTAATTTGTCTTTTCTTAGATTGTTCTGAAATGTAATCCTACATGTCTAATGATACATTTTACTCCTTAAAAATAGTCCTTCACTTGACTGCATTTTTTTCCCTCTTAAATTTATTCATCAGTTCACAAATCTGTGGCATGATACCAGAGCTGATTTCTCCTGATATGTCATCTCATACATTCCTGGAGCAAAATTGTCTCCTGCAATGATACATTTAGGCTAGAACAATCCTCTCCATTCACAGATTTGACCATGAAAAACAAAAAAAATCTGCACTTTCTCCTGCAGGATCAAGTAGAAGGGGCTTGGATTGTGAGGAAAAGAATCTCCTTTTGTAAACACATCTTTTCAATCCCTGCATTGCATTGTAGGAAATATTTTTTTTTCCTTGGTTTCACTGAACTGAAAGTTAGCCTTTATATTAATTAAGGAAATGATAAAATGAAAATCAAAGTACACATGCATTACTTGTTTGTTATTCCATCTCTGGTGGAATCTGCTGAGGAAACTAAGCCCTTTGAAGTGGAGAGGACAGGCTGGAGGCCATAAGGATTTTATTTAAAAGAACCTAGCTGTCATATTAGGTCAGAACTGTAAAATAAAGGTAGGCAATTTTATATGTCATGAGAAAAGTATTTTAGATTATTCCAGTATTTTAATGTTCTGTACTAAAATTTTAACATTTCTGAATGTGTGAAGAGATTTGGAGTATGTCTATTCTTGGAAAGCTATTTTGAGATACATTTAATTGTGTGACAAGATGTGATACATGGATAATCTCATTTAAAATTTTTGGTCTTTGTTATCCTTATGCCTTAGATCTGAGGAATGAAAGCAAATTACTTTTACAAGATAGAATATAATTATCATAGACTGTCTTGAGTTAAAAATGAGCCATAAGGATCATAGTCAATCTTTCAGTGCATTTGCTGTTTCAGGCTACGTATCAGTGGTAGTTCTTTAAATTTCCAAAGTCTCTTCTTACAAGATACAGAATAGAAATTTAAATCTTAGAATGAAAAGAAGGAAAAAAATAATTAATGATGGCAGACAAGTACAATTCTAGTATTTGTTTTCAGAATACTGGTAGATTGTCTCAGATTTACCACTTGTAATCACTTGGAATCATGAGTATCATATCAAAAATACACGGTGGGGAGGAAAAAAAAATGTAAATAATAAAATAATGTTTATATTTCCCAGCATTAAGAGATTAAATAGATTACTGCTGCAATGTTGATTTATTAAATAGTATTCCTCAGTCATCTAATTTAAAACTGATACTACTTGATACTAATTAATGTCTTGAATAACTGAATAAAAAGAATATGTAGCATATTTTCAGATAACAATGACCTAGAAGGAAGCCATAGAGCATAGAGGGTGAGAGATTAGAATGTTTTTTTAAAAACACATGCAAGTATTTCAGAAACGTGATAGAAGGAAAAGGTTAGTAAAAGCATTGAAGCTGAAATACATTTACTTAATTAGAAACTATGGCAAAATAAATACAAATTTGCAAAGATACTAGTCTAGCTCCATACAAATATTGAAGAGATGAAGTATTTGTTGCGAAAAGTACATGGTATGGAGCTGGGAAGGATGATCTGAACTCACTAAAATGCTGCACTAGCTTGCTGACCGTTGGAAAACAGGTGTTCTTCAGCACTGGCTTCTGATTTGTAGCCATGTAGCACTCCATAAAATCAGTTTCAAAGTTATACAAGTGTTGAAACCCAGTCCTGAAAGTTATGTATTTGAATAGTTTGGAAGTTAACTGTCATTGAAAGTGGAAAATGACACTGAAATTTAGGCACATATAAAAACCGTGCTGTCAGCCCAGTGCATGAAGAACAATGGAGAGTTGACTTAGCTTTCAAAAGACAATGGAAGGAAATGCCATTAAGGCAACTGTTAAAGAAAAGCTTTTTAAAATAGCCTTTAAGTCTTTTTTGACTCTGCCTTCAGTTCTGCCATAAGTTGTCAGTATCTCAGGACATGACTGTAATGGTGTCGTTGAGGAAGTTTGTGTGTGAATGTTGAATGAGGCTATGGTGCAACTTTAGGTTGCAAAGGAGCATGAACTATTTCTTCATGAAGTCATAGATATGAAGAGGGAAATTCTCATCCATTTTCCTATGGGTCCCAATAGGTGAAATAAAATCAAATATTTGCCTTGAGACTTGGCTTCAAAGGAAGTCAGCTATGGGGTAAGAAATCTGCCTAGACAGAGTGACCCATGTGGTAGGCATCTGCTCCTGGTAACCCCACACAGCTGTTGGCATGAGTCTGTGTCACCTACAGATAACTTCTTCACACTGCCGTCTAGTGGCACTGTCTTGATGTCATCACAATGTATCAGTACACAACCGAAAACATAACTTAGTTCATAGGCAGGCATAATGACAATTTATGTGAATTTTGGAAAGTATCTTCAATGAAATTAAAAAAAAAAAACACCTCAGCTTTTATCAGAACTCAACAGCATTTTTCATCAGACTGTGTGCAATCATTATTGCCACCTATAATCTTTTGACCATAATTTTTGTAACTCCTACCTCTTCTCTACTGGGAAGCTTTAAATAGTAATTGCACTTGCTGTCTTTACTCACTAGAATGTGTACGAGCAAAGATTTGGGAGATTTATTGCATTTCATTTCTCCCCTCTGAGTAGATTTTTGAGAGTCTTTCTTTGCTTCTCAAAGGACAGATTGCTACAAGCCAAAGAAGGGAACTTGATGTGTTTCTTACAGTTTAGAAAGCATATAAAGTTTCATGTACTGCAAATAAATATGTGTGGTTGGTTGACCCTGGCTGGCTGCCAGGTGCCCACCAAAGCCACCTTATCACTCGCTTTCTCAACTGGACAGAACAGAGAAAATAAAACAAAAAGCTTGTGGGTTGAGATAAGGGCAGGCAGAGATCATTCAGCAGGTATCTCACAAGCAAAACAGACTTGGCTTGGGGAAATTAGTTGAATTTGTTACCAATCAAATCAGAATAGGATGATGAGAAATAAAACATGTAGGACTGGTCATAAGCAGGATTTTTAATTTCTGCGAAACTAGCCTGTTGGTTGGGTTCACATGTGAATAATCAGGATTTTGAATAGCTCCATGGGGTGAAAATGAGAGGGGAAGTAGGATCACTGGCAGCATATGCAATGTCTTTAAAACTCACTTCTAGACTTGCTTTTGGATAATAATTGAAAAGAATCCTTTACCTGCAAGAAATGAATGCAGTGTAGAGCTTAGCTTATGACACTAGTTCAGATGCTTAATTTCATTAGCCACATTTTAAACCACGTTCTCTGCTTGCTGCTTTATCTGAAAGGATGATGGATCCTCTGGAAGGATGAACATCATCAGTTCCTCCTTTGAAATGCATATCACAAATCTCCTTGACTAAATGTACTGCTCCTTTTCTTATAGTGGCTGCATTCTTTGAGGTAATTCTTTCTGCTCTTCCCATTTTATTCCCTTTCAAAACAAAAGGTCTACTGCTGTGTTTTTTATATTCTTTTGGAGGCTTTTCCAAAATCTCTCACATAGCATGTATGAGATATATGAAAAAGCTAAGACAATACACATTCTAGAGAAGCAGCAGCATAAAACATGGTTCCTATTTCCATTAAAAAGATATATTTATATTCACTTTAATTATAAATTAAATTTAAAGGGTAAGAGATTTCCTTGAGATTTTCTTATATACTTACATTAGTGATTTGATTCTGTAATCATCTTCAGAAGTTGTTTAATTAAGCAAATGCTTATCCTTAGTTTAGGAACTGTCAGAATATGTGCTTTTAAAGGTCAGGGCTTAGGTAGTTTCCTTCTTAATGCTGTGGGGAGGGAAAAAGAGGAACAAAGATCACGGCTTGGGTACTTTGCCTTGCTCTGAATGGAAAGAAAAACCCAAACAAACCATAAACACTTAACAATCATTTTGCTTTCATCACGTTTTAAAAGGCTTGCGCAAAGCCTCTCTCCTTTGCAAAGCCAAGCAGGATTTGTCCCTTTATGATGATTGTCTTAGAAAATTTAAAATGCAGGGAAACGAGTTTAGCAGCTGTCAAAATTAGAGCAACTCCTGGGACTAATAAAAAGAAAAACTGTGATGTTGACACATCAAATAACATCCTCGGGATGTGGGACAACACCTAATGTGCGTTTTGTCTGACCTACAAGATGTGTGAGTGGCAGCCCTTGTGCACTGTCATTAACTTGAAGAGGGACATTATGCTTAGGTCTCAAATTGTATATACTACTTAAAGGAGAATAAACATTTTACTGTAGTGTGGGGGACTAGAACAAGCCCTGAATTTGTGGAGAGCTGCACTGCAATATTGATGTGTGCTTAAATGTCCCTTATAACGTATGTGCATGTGTTATTTCTTAAGTGTGTAGACATGCCTAATGGTGCTCAATTTTATAAAATATTTATTTGGCTTAGATGCATATCTATTCAATGTATAGAGAGAAACTATAGGAATTACTAAGAATGTGTTTTTAAAAAATATTTTCAGATGCTAAAGACAAAAATATTAGTAGAAAATATAAGTATGAAAAAAAGCAAAATGACATTTTAAGAGAAATTTATTTCCAATATCCTGATTTAATTACCTTGAACTAAATAGGTCAAGGACTCAAATGCAGAAAATGATTGCAAGTCAAAATGTAAAACACCCCAAACCTATCACCCTTCAAAGAAAGTTTTCAGGCTTATCTGGATGAATCCTGACCTGAGAAAGAACCTCTTCACTCCTGACCTAAAGACAGCATGAAAGAGAGCTTTATCTTGTAGGTCAGAGAAAGTAGGAAGAGGTTAGAACTGCCAGAAGTCGAGCTGAAGCGACCTTTGCAAGGCAATTAAAACAAATAAACAAAAAGATTCTTTAGATAAAGAAGAGAACAAGATCTGTTTGCATGAGGTAACCTGTATTGGCCCCAAATAAGAGTAGTATTTCGAATCACTTTTAAATAATGATGCTAAAAATCTGCACAAGCCAAACAGCTAATGATTATGGACATGTGGCAACGGAAACCAAATGACGGTACAATAAACTGAGTATGCAACATATGCTAAAGGGATTATGGGTGGGAATTGGATAGGTGCTCTCAAGAGTTTTGCTCTCAATCTCAGAAAATGGGATGAGAAGTAAAGTGGG
This sequence comes from Phainopepla nitens, assembly GCA_013400175.1. Lineage (NCBI taxonomy): Eukaryota > Metazoa > Chordata > Aves > Passeriformes > Bombycillidae > Phainopepla > Phainopepla nitens. Next base: position 1,107,755 of record VXBQ01002409.1, read on the forward strand.
AAAAAAGAGTAGAATAAAATGTAATTCCAATTACGTATCTTCCTAAAGTAATGTAAGCTTAGATAAGATATCTGATCTCATTACCAGAAATAGAAGTTCTTTTTTTAATATCCCTAACTTAGTTTAAGCATAAGGCATATGTCTTCTGTGACAGCTGTGTGGACACTGTGTTTTGTATTAAACACTCTAAACATGATGTGAAGAAGGTGTAGTGTTTTATGGCTTGTTTTGTGCTGAGAGAGTTACAACTTCTGTTCCATGGACTCACAAACTTCTTTTTGCTGGTTCAGTTTGATGCTGAGAATGAAATCTGATGCTTGTATAGGGTGCTACATAAACTCTTCATTTTCCTTCAACCAAAAGGAGTATTCTGTGTATGTTCAAGGTCTTTTCTCTGAAGGTGCATCTTTTGTCCCAGGTAACAAGCAATAGGACAAGAGGAAATGGCCTCATATTTTGCCAAGGGAAGTTTTGGTATTGGATATCAGGAAAAACTTCTTTACTAAAAAGGTGGTCAAGCATTGGAATAGGATGCTCATGGAAGTGGGAGAATCTCTGTCCTTGGAAGTGTTCACAGACCTGTGCACTTGGTGCTGGGGATGTGATTTATTAGTGGAAGTAGCAATGCTGTGTTAATGGTTGGACTTTGTGATCTCAGAAGCATGTTCTAACCTAAGTGATTCCGTGTACAAATATATAAACAGCTAGTCCTGCCTTTGCTACTGCGGCCTGACGTTTCCTAAATGTCCTTCTTGGACAACTCATGGTTACAAAATAGTAGTAAATGGCTTCTTGCTTGCAAGAACTAAGCAATGAGCCTGGGAGGAATTTAAAGGCTGTGTTATGAACACATTATATACACTGGCTATTAATAGAAGTTACTGCACTGACTTTAGTGAGAAACTATTGTTCTCCAAAGAGTTGGAGAAAATCTGCTTTCCAAAGGCAGAATTTAAGACACTGTGGAAAAGAGCCAGCAGCTCTAAACTACTATTGCCTTTTCACAAGCAACTGGAGACAAATTTTATTAGACTTTTTTTTTTCCAAGAGGTATTAGCTACTGTTGACTGACTGTATTCAGAGAAAGGAGAGGAGAGACAAATTGACAACAAAAGCTTTCCTAACATTTTCAATAAGGGCTGGAGTGCCTGCAAATTTTTGTTTATTTTATTTTTGACAACTATTATCTGCCTGTCAGTGTGGACGTGCCACGCGAGGGAGAGAAAGCGATCTCCCCCTGCATGTGATTAGCAGCCAAGTTATTCCCTAACATCACCCAAACTTGCAATTCTTGCCATGGTGGAGAAGTATAATTTGTCATCCTAGAATAACTTTATACATGTTTTGGTGGGATTGACCCTTTTCCTCGCTGGTGATTGATGCATGTCCTAATCCTTAGAACTTCTATGTGTCCTACTGTGCACCCTGCCACAGCATTTTAGCACCAGGAAAAGATATTCTGCCTTATCTAAACCTCTGTGCTCTGCTGCTTAAGACATCCCTTTTTTCCCAGATTCTGCAAGAACCCTTTCAGAAGGCTGCTTTGTGGGTGGCAGTGGATGCAGGAGGAGTGTGCCTGGCATGCCACTGCAGGTGTGACTCTCCAAAGCTCACTACCTGCAGTGCAGAGAAAAAAATTACTCCCATGACTTGTTTAGGGCTACTTGTGGCACATCCTTCCTATTCCCTCTCATAGAGGAAGCTGAGCATAGATTAGAAGTAGTTCAGCACGGCTCTGTCTAGACAAACAATGAACACTGATGCATGGTGCAGGCGAAGTGGTGCAGGAGTTCTTGGGAGTCTTCAAGGAGGGTCTGCAATGATTTGAAAATTTGTAAAGCTGGTTTACCATGCCCTGAATTCTAGCCATTTTAAACACATGCAGAGTAGTTGCATATTGGGTGAAAAGAGCATTATCTTTTCTCTCAGATGTGAAGCGTTCCAGAATTATCCCCAATTTCATTAAAAGCAGCAGCAACATTCACTGTTTAACCTTGGCATACTCCGAGCCAGTGCTAGTAGAGTGCTGCAGGTGGTGTCTTGAGGGATGTGTGCTGTAAGCATGATGAACTTTTACCTTTGAGAATATTTCACCATAGTCTTTGTCACTTTTATTCATCTGCTGATTTATCTGGATAATACCATTTGCAGGTTTTTAACTGTGGTGTTTAATTGCTGAGGTATCTTTATATTTTTCAGCTTCTGAGGACTTAGGTTCCAGACTGTCTTCTATTTAGCAGGAGCTAGGGCTTAAATGCAAGTTTGACTTGGAGGCAAAGCCTGTTGGTGTGGTAGTTTTGGTCTCTACTATGCTCACACTTGGATTAATTATTTTTCTGGTCTTGTAAATAAGAATTATCTTTTTTTTTTTTTCCTAGTGAATATCTGTTTGTAATTGATAGATGCTTGAAAGGTGGCTAGATGCTATTTTTGCTTTAAGAATGTTTTAATTTGAGTAATTTGGGTTATAACTCCAGAGACAAAACAAACAAACAAACAAAACCCAAAAAAACACAGAAAAAATTGCATTGTATTAAGTATTTTAATTCCAAATACAATTTTCATTTCAGAAGAGAAAATTGCCTGAAAATTTTGCAAAAGAAAATAAATACTGGTACGTGGAACATTTTCTGCGTAAATACGCTCCTTGCGTGTTTTAGGAAATGAAATTTCATTACTGTTTGGCATATTATATGCACAATCCTTTAGAGTTCAAAGTCTTGTTTTACACTTCAGCACTGGGAATCAGGATTTCCCAACACAATGCAGTCAGAAAAAATGAATTAGCACTGACGCAGAGCTCATGACCTCCTTGGCGCCAAGGGGCTACATTTAGCCAATTTCCTGCAAGGATATAGTTCAAGGAAAGTTTCTCACTGATGCCTAATGTAATTTATATGATCACATTTACCTTTTTGTTTTTACTTTTCCAGGAGTGACTTTTAAAAAAATAAAATCAGTTTTTTAATAGTTATTTGAATATAATTCCGTTGTTGAAAATAAGATTTAATTTCATTGCCTTTGTATATGCCCTGTTTGATGGTTAAGTCCAGTGTTTTGTTATTTCAACAGACTTCAAACATGTCATAAATAAATTTCCACTGGGTTGGCACTTCCTTTTTGCTTCCTGATGTAGGGATTGATTGTTCTTTGCAAGTCTCTTGGGATTTTATGAGCTTTCTCAGAATGACTGACTTGACCACAAATTCAACAGTCATAATTTTCAGAAACCGTTCACACAGAAAAGCCAATATAGGCAATTTTTAGAATAACAGCAAGTGCTACGTATTGTATGAGACCAAATCCCTTCTCAGGTGTAACAAGAGACACAGACAATGACGGAATCTATTCAAAAGGTTATTAATGGGATTAGAGTCAGTAGCAGAGAAGGTTGTTAATACAAAAGTTGTATGAGATAATATTCCTAGAATAAGCGTTTCTCACAAGGGGGGGTCATTGTATATGCCTAAAAACACTGACATGGTTAAATAAACTACTTGGCATTTGAGAAGTTTGTCAAGTACCGTGGAGATGAAACAATATTAAAACTATGTACTGAATCCACTTAGGATAAGAAAGTAAATTTTTAATAATTTCAAAATTAGTTAGGTAATATAATTGAATAATTAAATATCCCAAACAGAAACAAGAAAATAAACTAATATAATGAAAAGAATTTACTGAGGAAGTAAAAGTTCAATGTTCAACCCAAGTGCTTAGAGAGAGAGAGATGTCCAGTGGCATCTTAAATATCCAAGTGAATCCTGGTCCTCTCTGGGCCTTGCATTTATACCTGACAGCCCTGAAGTTTCAGCTATGCTTGGCATCTGAAACAAGACTCTTGCTGTGTTTAGCCTCAGAAATCACCTTTTAATATTCTATTTAATGGTATTAGTGTATTCTGGTCAATAGTTAATAAAACAGCATGAATAAGATCACTTTTTCTGGATAGTTCAACAGAATTGTTAAACATCTGAGATTTAATAGCACCCTTTTTTCTTAAGCACTTTTGGCCATAGCTGGGTGTAGTTTCTCTTCTATCCCAAACTCTTCTGTGTGAAATATTTGGGAAGATGTCTGCATCCATAGAATCAAGGAATCGTAGAATCATTTAGGTTGGAAAAAACCTCTAAAATCAAGTCCAAGCTAAAGCTAGTGCTGCCAAGTTCATAGTTAAACCGTGGCCTCAAGTTTCAAATCTACATGTCTTTTAATGTAGCATTAAAAGCAATATTAAGGCAATGGTGACTTAACCTCTTCCCTGTGTAAGCCTGTTCCATGTTTCAGTGCTTGAAAACCCTTTTGGTGAAGAAATTTTTCATAATACACAATCCAAATGTCCTCTGGTGCAATCTGAGGCCGTTTTGTCTCAGCCTATTGCTTGTCACTTGGGAACTCTAATCCCACCTCACTAAAACTCCCTTTCAGGTAATTGTAGAGAGCCAGATCATCTCCCCTGAGCCTCTTTTTCTCCAGGTGAACCATCCCCTGCTCCTTCAGCTGCTCCTCATGAAACTTGGTCTCCAGGCCCTTCACCAGCTTTGTTGCCCTTCTCTGGACTTGCTCCAGCACGTCACTGTCTCACTTGTACTGAGAAGCCCAGAACTGTTTCTGTGATGGCAGCACATGCACAGTGACTTCCAACTCCTCCTGGTTGCTGTCCATGTGGCGTGCGTTGGTGCAGATGCACTTCAGTTAGGCTGCTGATCCCATCACTTTTTATGAGTTTCTGGATGTCTGATTTGGATTTTCTATTGACTTTTGAAATGCTTTAACCAATTGCAAGGTTTCTTTGGAGCCAGCTGGGCACACATCTGGGTTGGACTGCTATTGCCCTGTAAGATCTTAAAAGCAGCTTTTTTGAGGAAATTTGGTTTTGCCAATACTTTGAAGCTGAAAATGAGATTGTTCAGTTATTTCCTATTCCAAATATTGGGTAAAACTGGATTAAATATTTAAAGACAGTGATTGCTGAAAAATATGTTTTGTAATGCCGAATGATGCATAATTAGCATTCCTAGAATTTTACTATTTAAAATATTTCTGGAAAGCTTTTAAGTGACGCAGAACTAAGTGTCAAATATGCATTTAATTTATGCCCAAAAAATGCTGCTGGCACAGTCATCCACTTAGGAACAAGTGGTTACTTGAGTACTGAGCAAACGTGATGCTAATGAATGGAGTACAACATCACATAATTTTCCTATGTTCCTACCACAGAAAAAGCATGAAGGGCTTCGATCCAAAGTAACCATTTTTCCTGTTTTCATCCACAAGTTGTACAGTTTCACCATGCTGTGTGGAAAGGCAGCTGGAATTATACACCCAGTGTAAGCTATTATACAGATTTGTATTCGGGAAGTAAATGAGCTCAGAAGTATTTGTGCATTTGCTTAAAAGAAACAAAACTCCTTACTCATTTGTCAGTGTCTCTATGCCCTATATCATCATGAGAATCATGCCATTTTAATCAGAATTTTATGCCCAGTGGCATAACTTTCAGTCTTCAGTTGTAATTTGTGTGCAGCTAGCATGTAAAATGAAATTGGAAAGGCAAAACTGCATTCAGCAGAGCACCTTTTCTTATCCACCTGCACAAATTTAGAAATTTGCTACATAGACCAGAATTGAGAGGTTGATCTCCACTGCTCAATAACTAATTCAAAATGGGAGAAGCTGTATGTAGAATAGTGGGAAGACTGATATTTTCATTACCACATCTTATCAAAGAGAATGTGAGTCTCATTAGAGGAGATACTAAATGTCTTGCAATGTAAATATCAGAAGTTTAAAATCACTGTGCTCACTTTTGAGTCTGAGCTGCTTTACTAGGAGAGAAACTGTGTGATGCCACATTCAGGCCTTTCTTATGACAGGTTGCTATCATTGTAGGCAGAAAAAATATCCAAGAGGCTGGATGCTCCAACACTGGCTGTGGTGTGATCCAGGGGAAAATAGCAGTTGGTCTCAGTTTTGGAAGTGTGGAGATGAATAAGGAATCAACTGAAAACTACAGAAACAATGCTGGGAGAGAAATCCCTATAGAGTGATTGTCACAGGAAATTAAGTGGTGAAGCTAAAAGGCGACAGAAACTCAGAGAGACTTGATGTACCTTTTTATATAAAATTAATTTCAGGTAATACTACTTAAAATAGAATTCCTCACAGAAAGCTAAATGTATATTTTCTTATCCATTGTATAATAATAGGTAAAACCCCCCTATTTTCTCTAAGTCATTCATAATATGCACTGAGGAGATCATGTATCATGGGACGCTTGAAAAGGTTTGCACACTGCTGCGGTATCTGAGATTATCTTAGCAGAGGGATCATTTCTTTGCTCAGGTTAAAATTCTCATTCTTGTAAGGAAATTATGGTGTTTGGAAAGGGATTTTTTTTAGTCCTGGCAATCTTATTTTTGTATGCATCTCTAATGGTATTTCATCTAGCAAAATAGGAAAGAGTTCAAAACAAAAGTTTTACCCCAGATTTCCCCTCAAAATAAAACCTCTCATTTTTTTTTTTTACTCTAGTTACCTGTATATGTATTTCATATATATATATGTGTGTGTGTGTATATATCCATTTATGCATATATTTTTTTCTATAGAGATATATAAGCTTTACTGGTTATCTAAATATATCTCTAGAAATATAGCAATGTTATTAATATTCAGAAAAAAACAGCTATATGCTATACTTTGAAGTGAATATTCCATTTTGTTTTGCTTTTTTTTTTTCAATGTTAATTAATGTAGCTACTCTCTTAATTGGTTGTTAGAAAAAAGAATAATTATGAGAGGTCATCAAGCACTGTGCTATAGATTAAGCATCTTTTTGCTTGACTTGGATGTGAGTATTTAAATTCTGCCTGAGAAGCACTTCCCAGTTAAAGCATGTTAGGATTCAAGGCCTATTTCTCCATACAAATTGACTGAAATAATTAATTTCAATAGAAAGCAGTGGGAAGAAAAGAAATAGCCTTACTGAGCAGCAATTCTGGCACTCTTAGGGGAATGGGAACAGATAGATCCAGGACTGTTATGCATTATTTTTTCCCCAGTGTCTCTTGTCCTGTGTTTCAAAGACAACAACTCCCCTTTTCTGGACCACAGTACAGATTTTTATGGATGCCTCTAAGCAGGCTGTGTATAGATGTGGTGCTATGAGATTCCATACAGAAGGATGCATGAACCCAGCTGAGCCAGAAGGGAGATTGTTGCTCTGCTCTTGTGAAGATACTGGTGTTTCTCACAGAAACAGCAGCTGCAGGAAAAGGATAGAAATGGATCAGAAAAATTGGCCAGTGGCTGTGTTGTAAACATCACAGGGGATCAGACTATGTATAAACTGCATATTGTATATGAATCAGGTATAATATGGTGAGACAGCCTATCTCACCAGTGCTGGATGCCAGATTTTAGTACCTGGTTGTGCAGAACTTCAACCATTTTTAATTCTCATCAAAGTCTGCAGTGAAATAGAGGATCTGTCTTGTTTGCATCTTGTCATGGGAATTAGTCTGCTGGTTTTGGACTGTTTAGAAAACAGCCTAATTCTGGTCTGAAACAGCTAATGCAAGAGAGAGCTGTTTCTACTGTGCTTATTTTTCAATGAAATATATTTTTTTCATCTGTTGAAAATGTACAAAATATATGAGTAGTACTGGAATGATGTTTTTATGGAATTATATGAAAACCTCGCAGTGCTCTCTATTTGTAGTTAAGTATCTCTAGAGAATACATTTATGATTTTTTTTTTGTATTTTGGCAGGAGAGAGAGATTAGATCTGTTAGAAATGCATACTGTTTCGTGTAATCTGGAAGTAAAACAGAATGTATCAGAATTCTAAGTAAAGAAAGGCATTAACTTTCATAACATTATTTTTAAGTGCATTAAGGGCATATTTGGTGATTTCCTCATACACAGTATGTCTCAGCAGATGGAATGATCCAGCTGAGCAACCTTCTCTGCATATAGTTTTCTACTCAGCAGATGACAGTTTATGTCAATGACTGTTTTATTTGATGTAAAGACAAAATAAAATGTAGGCAATGCAAATAATAAGGATAAATTATCAAATGGGAAAAACAAACTTTCAAGGCTTTAGAGGTAGGAAAGATCAGCTCTCATCAATTCCTGAATGTTGTTTTTGTCTTTGAAGGCATTGAAAGGCTTTGAAAATCACTTTTGTTTTTTTATTTCTGCTAAGATAAATCTGGACATGTGAGGGTTAAGTATCAATTTACACATTTGGGTTTGAAGACAGGCGAGCAGAACCTTATCAAATTGCTTCAAAGACAGTTTTTTACTGCAAGAAAATGTCAAATTAAAAGTTTTCTCATTTAGTAGACAGCTTCATCAGAAACAATGCAAGTAAGATTTACTTTTCATGGTCGATAGTGTAGATAGAAAATTTAGACTTTTATTACTGACATAAGTGGAACTACTACTGTCCTATTGAACTCTTTAACAGATTTTAAACCGTTGAAATTTAAGTAAAGAGGCTTTTTTATTCAAAATGGTTTTGTTTTTTGAATTCTTTTAGTGGTTATACCTTACTACACATGAAGATGACAGCTTAGGAAATGGAAATGTATTGCTTTCATCAAGGAATATATAAAGTATTAAATAATCATTAAATAAGCATTGTAAACCAAGAAATACTCAAAAATAAGCAAGTACACACCTGACAAGCAGCTGAAAATTTAAGTATAAACATTTTCTAACAGTGTCAATTTACCCTACAAATTAATGAAATCACAACAAAAATACAAAAAGATGTGAAGTTTCTTTGCATGTTAAAGGACCATTGCATCTCACTTACTCAAAGAGAGCAAAGCATTTCATATCCTACAGAAGAGAAGCATAGCAAAAGTGAGAAATGGGAAGTAGTCACATTAACTAGATGAAAAGGATTTATCCCCATACTTGTAAAATTTCCAGAACTACTGGCAACATCCAGGACAGTTCAGTCCCTTCTCTAACATCTGGTGCTCTGTTACAAGAACATGATGGTCAAACAGATAATGCTGGAATCCTGGTCGAGTCAACCCCACTAGTTTAGGATATTCTGTTCTCCATTTCCGACTTGAATTTTACTTACTTATTTCGTATGAAGCATAGTAAGCAAAACAGAACAAAGGGAACCTTTCTTTAGAGTTTTGGGCATAAAGCTGTTAGAAATTTATGAATAGTTACTGAATTTTACTTCACAGATTAAACAGAGAAGTCATCAGTTTACATGCCTAGATAGAGTTCAGGATATATCCTGCAATCAAAGGCATTTGCCAAAGTGCATCTTCAGTTTAAGGAAAACTACTTCAGAAATTGCCTCCTATGAATTGGGAGCAAATTAACAAGGTGCTTTTTTGGTCTAAGTTTAGGATTTAGTGATTATACAATCAGTTGTGAATCTAATTCCTTGTGTATTTTTCCTTCACGTATCCTTTCATCTTACTCTTTACGGATTCTTCAGTGAGAAGGAAATTTCAAGCACTGACTGGTGAGTATGCTTAAGGCTTAGCTGTGTTTTGGTGCGGCATTTCACTGTGTTGCAAACTCTCATGGCAGGAGCAACCAGTGGAGACCACAATTTGGTTTAAGCTCTCTGTTTCACAACTTTCCAAACCTTATATGAACGGTTTTGCTGTCACTGGAAGTTGTTTCACATGCTCTTAATCTTGATTAATGCTTCATAAGTGGTGGGATTTGCAGTTTTCTCTGTCTTATTTTTTCAGTCCGTTTTCCATGAGGCATGCTTTGAGCTTCAAAGTGTTTCTGCCTCTCTCTGGGAGAGATAACAAGAAATCCCAGTAGATATCTGCTGCTTCATTTTGCATAAAAACAGGAAAGAAACTTATGGATGATATCTTCTCAAGCTAGGGAGTTGTAACAGCTGTAGTTACCAATCTGCAAAATCTGGAGTTTTCAGGTAAACTACTCCAGAGTAAATGTAGTTCCTTCCTTCTTTAGTAATCAGTGATGTTAGAACAACTTGTAAAGAACAAGGGGTCTTGATGACATTTACCAGGCCTTGCTACTCTGAAGACTGATCACAGTCTTACAATGATGCCATTGAAATGAGTAATTCCATTCAGATCAGAAGAAAGAATCAGTGATGTCAGCAACAAGCCTCTTCCTGCAGATGTGTGGTATTGACTTGCCTTTAGCCAACCTCTTCTTGACAGTCTTCTCAGAGGCCAAGATTTTTATTTATTTATTTATTTATTTAGTAATGCATTTGTTTTTTACTTTTTTGACTATTGAATTTTCTTCCTCGGTGTTTGAGGAACTCCCTCATACAGATGATCTTCATTCTAGCTGGTCCTAGAAGCTGTCTGACAGGCAAGTCACAGAAGAAGCCAGAATCTGTCGGCTGTAGCTGCACTTCCAATTCAAAACCACCCTGAGAGAGGATGCAGTTTTAGGAATCTGTGTACACAGTTCTGCAGGACTCTGACTGGAGGTACAGTGAATAACTGAACTGTGACTGTAGGCTAGGAAGAGTGAGATCTTATTCCCCCACTGGTTGTTTATCATTGTTAGAGTTACTAAAATAAAAACAATTATTTTAGATCTGCTTTTCAAATTAAGTTAAAGAATATAAGATATACTTACATGTTTCAAAGAACAATGACATAACAAAAGGAAATGTTAACTTGTAGATCTTTGAAACATAAAGACTTATGATTGTGAAAGCTAAATGTTTTTAAACTTAATGCAGTAATGTACTGCATGAATGAACAGATTCTATTTATTCTACATCTCATTGCTGCCCAGCTTGTTCTTTAATATCTGAGTGTGCTGTCACACAGCCTTCTAGTTTCCTGACAGATGACACCAATATGTATTTGAAAATTCACTCTCTTATTTTTGGAAATTACATTTGACAAAAGATTAATCTCTGCATAAAGCATGTATTTGTATTTCCTTCATAGTTTGGAAGTGAAGTTAGATCTTAGTACTAGGCTCTTCCTCTAGTGGATGTAACTGACCTGATTTAACACCAGAAATATATTTTAGTGGTCGTTTTTTTAACACTTACCTGAATTTTGCTTGAGTTTATTTCATACTAAGCTTCCAGGCAGTGTGTCTGCTCATATGATTAGGGTTTTTTTTGTTGTTTGTTTGTTTGGTTTTGTTTTTTTTCCTGAAAGAAATACAAGTCCAAGGTATTTTTGTGCTTCAGTCAGAGGTTATTTGCTGTACTTTAAAATAAGTATCTCTTAAATGGCTTACAAAAACTGATTGGATAAGCTGAAACCAATAGTGTCTACCCTGATAGTAACCCATGGACTACACTGACCCAAAAATGTTCTGCATCCAAATTACAGGACAGGGTGCCGACTAGTGAAAAGTACATCCATGAGATGTAAGATTTGAGCTTAAAAATAATATCTATCCTTAAAAATGGCACTGTCCTTCTGGGAAAGATTCCATAACCCCATTTCATCTCTTCACAGTACTGTAAAGCACTGTGGTAGGTACATCTGTCCCAAGAAAGAGCACAGACCTCAGGGTTTTTGTGGCATATATGAGAAGTCTCCTTACCTGCTCTTGAACCCAAGATTTTATTCCCCTCATAGCATGAATGAGATGTGAACAGAAACTCTAACAAGGCTGAATTTAGTTCCAAATGCTGCGCTGGACATCCAGGACTAGGTGAGTGCACTATTAGATTGTAGGGGTAGGATGCAGAATCCAGCAGAATTAAAGCTTCAGTTTTTTTTTAGTGGGAGAACGATATTATAAATCAGGTTTTTTGTTTATAAATAATCCTTTCTGTTTCAAGTGGTATCTGCTAGGGTGATCAGTGCACCTGTTACCTTTCTTTGCAAGTTTGCTTTGGGGAGGTCTCAACTGTAATTATTTTTATTATTATTATTTGCTTGGACAGATTGGATTTGCAAACTTGGAATGTGAAGTTTCAGACTTCTTTTTAACACTTGCTTTCATGTATGTGTAGTGAAGAATAACTCCAGGTGTCTAAAACGAGATTAATCCCAATGTTGGCATGATTATTTAAGAGAAAGAGAAGAAAGCGATGTTAATGATAATAGAGAAGCAAGCAATGCTATTTTTAGTGAGAGATTGGACATAAAAGGGAAATAGAAGGGTTGGAGTTAACAGTGACATGTGAAAAAGGCTGACAGGGAAATACAGATATTCTTACAGGGAGACTGAGATATGGGGCAGAAATCTAAGAGAAGTAATTTAAGTTGAGAAAGAGAGCAAAGGGGAAGAGTTCAGTGACCACACACAGCTGATTATAAATACAGAAAAGGGATAAAAAGTTTGCTGAAACACACTTGGAAGGTCAGGGACTGTCATGAATGGATACAATATCCTTACCCAGGAACAGGAAAAATACCTGAGTCTACAGGATCTTGTTTTCATAACAGGGTTTTGCTGAGAAGAAAAGGAAATAAATGGTAATATACAATTATTAGAGGTTTCTGTAGTTGTTTGCCAGAAGTAGAAATGCTTATACACAAGCACAAAGCACTGTGGTTTAAGATTTTTATTTTTTTTCCTGGAATGTCCTACTCGTAATGCAGTACATTCTCAAGCTGAAATAAGGTCCCCTGATTCACAGATCCAGACTACAGTTAAAATATAATTTTTAATGATAACTTGCTGAAATTTTAGAACTTGAAATTGTAAAATTGGTGACCTCCTAATGCTTTCTACTGTCCACATTCCATTACAACATTTGGACAAGAAAATATAGATAAAATTAATCCAGATGTGTTCTACAAAAAAGGTTTTCATCTTTCCAGAGCTTTTGAGACCTCTAGTGTATTGTGGAGTCTGAAACCTGTATTTAAGTGGCCTAATTTCATTAGTTTGTATTAGCAATTAATAATAATTAATTTAAAAAATTAAATACCTGATCCATTTCATCTTATTATTTCATCACCCAATTAGAAGGTTGTCCCGTGTTCTTTCCCATTAGTTTTATCTGCAATGCAAAAGGAAAAGAGAAAGAGAATAAAAAAGAAGCTATGAAATAAATTATCAAACTTTTTTTTTTGAGGAAGTAAAAACCTATAATATAAAGAATTCATTCTATATTATATTTTCTAAATTAAAAAGTTCTGAAGACTCTGAATTGACCACTTTTAAACTTTTCTACCTGACAGCAACCTTTGTACCTCTAAATGATGCAACATTAAATATATGTTTATCACAATCTCTCAAGAATATATCCTTAAATTAAATATAAAATAAATAATATTTAAAAGAACACAGTCTATTCCTCAGGCTAATCTGTTGATGAGCTTACTGACTGCATAAATGATTCCATTCCTGTCTCTTGGCATTGATGTGATAGGTGGTTATGCCTCAAAAAAATGGGAGATATGCTAAAATTCAAGGGCAGCTGGAGTTGCAACTGAGATCTAAAGACTGAAAATGAGAATACTGAAAGCAATCCTAACACTAAGCCTTTCGAGATGATACAGTACATATGCAAGATTTCATGCTGGTATCTCAAATAGAGCTGAGGGACCTGATTTACTGTCAGCTTGTTCAGCATGAATTGCACAAACCTGTCAGCTGCCCAGCAGCACTCACACTGTCCATAGCCTGTCCCTCGGGCAGTGCAGGTAAAGAGGGCTTGCCCTGCAGAATTTATGGTCTCCCTAGAGCACAATACTGAGAGTACAGAAACTGCCATCAATTCCTGATGAAATGCAAGCATCGTGTGTTTACTATTAAATGTGATTTACTGCAGTTACCTGCACTCTCCCTGCTCCCAACCACCTTGTAATTTTTGTATGAGGTACAGGGGTTTTAGACAAAGAACAATAAAAGCTTTTTATTTGGAGTTAGTGCAGAATAACTTGCACATAGAATTATCATCTATCTTTTCAAATCTCTTTTTAAGCTGTGTAACTTATTTTTATATCTTTTTAAGAATATCAAGCTTTGAAGGGAAGATGAAAATTTCAAAGAGATCATAATCAAGTATCACTTCAAAACTGAAAATGGTGTTGACCTCTAAGCTACTTTATTTCATGACAGTATGGAGATAAATGGAATCACATTTATCACATAGAATCTTAGAGTATATCCAATAGTAATGATAATAATTCTGATGTTTGTGTTATTTATAATGCCTTTTTATAAAACTATGCTCATGGGAAGTAGAACTGGAGATTCTGATTATCAGAAAATGTTACCAACAGCTTGTATGTATTATTCTATGCATTTACATAATTTTGAGAATGGTTAACTAGTCACTTTGCTCAGACATAAACCTGATATTGTGGTAACTTTTACAAGTCAGGAATTTGCTCTCTATAAATCTTATTTTACTTAGACTGGCATAACTTATGCCCAAAAGTCTCAATACTTGGAAAGTTAAGAATCAGAAAAACATGCATTCAAGAAAGTAATTCTTATTGAATGCTGGTGTTTGTGACAAAGTTGAAGGTTCTTGTTCATTGGTCTCATTTTTGGACTTTCTGACTTCACTTCTCTACTCAGCTGGGTTTTACCATTTTGGAGTGGTATGCTCACTCAGGAGAAATGCTAGTACCTTCTTAGCCACAATGGGGTTATTAGCTGTTTCCACAAACCCTTTAAAAAAATTTAGGCATTTGATCATTGCTCAGTTTTGTAGGGTTTGGTTTTTTATTTGCATAGTATTTTAACATCACTTTTTATAATTTATGTGGAAGGAATGTAGATTTTGTTCTGCCTTTACTTGAGTCCTTCTTCTTTATAACCACAAGTATATTTTTGGTCTGTTCGTTAGATACATGCTTACTTAGGCTCTGTTCCTGGTACCAGATTTAGTTTGTCTTTCTCTTCACTGCCTCTCTTCTGTATTGGGCTGGGATAGAAATTTAAAATCTTAACCTAGAGTGTTGGTTTTTTTCCTCAGGTCTTTATAAAAGTGTAGTGGTTTTGGTTCACCAGTTTGAGTCACGGCAGTAATTCAACTTGTTATTTAATTGTTTAAGGTATTTTAGGCTTCCTTCAAATAGGTAACCTACAAAAGCGGATGCTTGGATTTTTTTGGAATACTGAATTATGTTGACATTGCCAATTTAGACAGTGATGATTTGAGTGGATACTAATCCTACTGATGGGAAGTGTGAGTTGTTATAACAGCTAAAGTTGTACATCAACATTAAATTTTCATCCACATTTCTACCTGCATTTGATTGCTGAAGCACTATAGTAATAAAGACATTATTCAGTATTTTCATGCCTAAACTTCGCCCTGTTATCCTACTTGGATAATAAATAGCTGGCCTCTTAGGAAGAACACTGAGCATAGCAGGCAGACAGTGAAAAGTGTGAAGTGTCAAAGTACCTCTCGTCCTGTTAGGCTGCCTCAACCCATTGATGGGGACTGAGTAATTAACAGGAACTTTCACTCAGTTTTAGGAACCATGAAATAGGAAGAATCTAGAAAAGCAGCCCCTCCTGGCCAACGTTCTAGGATGTAACACTATTTCATTAATGACTCTTTTAAGATCAGCTACTTAGATCCAGCACAATTATTTTTACAGACCTGACCATTCCTGGCACAAAAACCTTGCTTTGCAGCTTTGCTTGTTCCACTCTGCACCCAACAAAGTTTCTGTAAGTAAAGAACTTCCTTCCAACTTCTGACATAATTTTCAATAGATTGCTCTTCCCATGCAAGTTAAAAATCTTACCTTATTTTAAAATTGAAGAGGCTTGATTCCACATTTTCTGAAAGAGACTTTTTTAATGTAGAGACTGTGGCAATCCACAGCAGACTGGTATAAGTCCTTTCATGTCCCCACTGGAATTTATTTTTCTCACCTTCAAAATATATTTGCATTGATCAAGAGATCTGATTGACTACGTAAGGGTAATGCTCATCAAAGCATTTTGAAAGATTTAGCTGTAAAATTTATAATGTAGCCTGTAACACTAAATAAAAAGCAGTTTTGGAATTTCCACTTTCATGCAAATAACCTTTGAACAGACATCATTTTATACTTTTCCTTGGGAATGACACCAAGAAATAAAATAGGAGACAAATATATTGGAATGTGAGTAGTTGCCTCTGTGCTTTAAACATAGTCCTTATACTTGGGCAATGTACAGAATCTCCAATGTTCTCCTTGTTATTAATTGTACCTTCTTTGCTACTTTCATTCTAGAGACAGAAATAGCACTGGCTCACAAAACCCTCTGGGTAAGTCTATTCCGAATGGCAAACACAACAGGTACAAGAAAATGTCTGCAGCCTTCCTTCATGAAAGTGCTTTCTCCTTATTCCTTCTTTCCCTGTTAAGAATGCAGAAAATAGAGCTGAATCTGAGTTCCTTTTTAGGCAGATGATTAAACATTCTCACCATTATATAATACGATTTTCATTTTATTTTAAACATACTTTGCATGATATAAAAATATTGATCACAGTGAGCTTTAACAATTGTTACTGCTATAAACAGAAATGCTGCACGATGGTTTTAGTGGAAATAAATTATATAGTCATTATCTCTTAAAAAAAAAAAAATCACAAGAAGGAGAACCTAGGCTGTTTGGTCATTGACAGAAAATAAGTCCTTATTGAGTTCTTTACAAAACGTGAACCCCAGTTGTTTTCTACATTTGCTTTCCACATCTTGAGAAAAGCACGAGTCTGTCTCTGAAAGCCCCACAGGGTCTCTGGTGAACATTTAATTCCAAATATTAGCAAAGTTTCTGTTTGTTCTTTTGTTCTAATGGAAAAAATGCACACCAACGTGGCAAGTAGTGCTCTCTTCACTAGTTCATAAGTGGTCTTTTCCAGTATGTAGGTACGCAGCGGCACACTTCTTCGCTAAAGTAAAATCCGGCATCACAGCGTTTCGTCCGCACTGTGCACGGAGGTCTGTAACAACTAAAGAAAGGGAAAAAAGCAGGAATTAATATAACATGATCATTTATATATAACTGGAGCAGAAATCTGTGTGCCTTCACATTGCTGCTTCTCAATGGAATATTTAATTCCTACAAATACGTGTATTTTAACTTTTTATGTTCTTGCAGCGATTTTAGTTGAACTATTCTTCACAAAAGATAACAAAACAATAACAAATGATAATGAAATTATTCTATTGCAACAGATACATATGGATCTTTTTTCATCACACTGCTGGTTGTAGTAGCATTCTGATCTTGAGTAGTATTTTTTAAAGTTTTAGTTTGAAAATAGGATATATTTCTGTACCCAGATTGGTCTTTTATAACCTACTGCATGCTGCAAATTGGAGGTGGTAATCCAGAATGAGATGATAACCAAAATCTCTCATCCTCCTACCCAGGACTGTTTCTCTTCTTATTGACTACTTCAGTAAGCCTGAGAGAGCTTTGTCTATGTATGTTACACTGTGGCTCTTATCCTGAAAATGAGAACATCCTTTCAAGTTGCAAATTTCCACAGCAAGTCTCTAAGCCAGTGGGAATAGATCTACATTCATATTGCATCTATGTGCATTCTGAAGAAAAATCAGAGCCTATTTATCACATTACTAATAAATCTTTATGGGAAAAGGACAGAACTAGTGTCTACCCAATTAAAATAAGTTTAACAGAAATACAGCATTGAACCCATAACAACCACAAATCACATCCCCCTATGCAGCAGCAGAAGTTTTCCTCACCAATTCCTTGACTGAAAAATAGAACTTATACAAAGATAGTATCTCTGGTTGTCCCTGAACCCTTCCTTTTCCTATTTAATTTTTCTATTAAAACAAGAACTTGACCTAAAATAACCTTACAATAACAATGCTAAATACTTTCTGGTGTATAATGGAGACAAAGTACAAGTCTGTGATTTTTTTCAGACACTGGCACTGAGTCAAGAGACAAAAGTATATGTCTTGAATTTTAGCACAGTTATACTTAAAACTTGGACTTAAATAACATGTGCCTGTTTGTGAGACACTGATATTATGATCTATTATGATAACTCTTACTTACATATATATACAGAACGCTAAATAGTGCAATGTCATGCTTCTCTTCCCTGGGTAATTCCTGTTTCAGGCTTGTGGCTGCTCTTATTATTGTTGCAAGTATATTGTGCGCTTGTTTTGGATACTAAGTTACTACTTTAGAATAATTTGTGTATAATATGAGGTCTGCACTACAGTTGCATTAATTCACACCACCCAGTTCAGCCAATGAACCTGGCTGTGAGGAAAGTGATAAGGAATAAGGAAGACTGCAAATGAGACACTTATTAACCAGTCACATCATATTCAGTGTTTTTAATGTCATTGATCATACATTAGTTCACCACTGTGGTCTCTGTAACTAAGGGAGTAACATTATTTTGTGTCACTTGATAGATATTTGAAATCAGTGTAGCAAGCAGCTTATGGGAATCCCTCAAAGCTCTACTGATCTATTCTCCCAAAAGTTTGGAAATGGTGGTAAAAGGCAAAAAAAAAAAAAAAAAAAAAAGGGTTTTTGAAAGGATCTAATGTTTTGAGTGAATAGGCAACCAGCTGTAGGTCTGTTCTGGGAAAAAGGTACTCCACAGAGAAGCAGTGGATGAAACACTGAACTCACCTTTTTGCTATCTCTTCCATGAAAGTTCAGACCATTTCATGTACTGAATGACAGTAAAATGAAATAGGAAGAAAAACAGGCAAAGCCAAAATCTTGCACAGACCTATGACTGTACACAATAAAAAGCCGTCAAGCAAACATTAAGCAAGAGTAGTTCAATTTGTTTAGGATTCATGCCTCCTTGTGAACTTCAGCTTGCAGCTGGGAGTGCTGTACAGCACCTCTCCCATGTGAGTTTGTGTCTAGCAGCAGTCAAGGTCAGGTTACTGCCAGTCTTACCCTTATTTGGGACATTTCAATGGAGCAAGACAGTCCCTCTTCTCCTCTAAAGTGCTTAGCAGATGAAGTTCCTAGTTATCTGGCCCAGCCAAAACTGACCAAAATAAATTCCAGAGGTGGTAGAACAGGCTGAATAGCAGCAGCAGAGTCATTGTAACTACATCAATGTGGTTTCCTTAGGAAACTGCTGAACAATAGACCAGGTCTTTCAAGAGATTTGGTCTGAATGCTGTTTACAGCGTGGTTTTATGTGACAGAGGTCTGTTGCAATGAGGATAATCTGAGCATGCTGGATCTAAGATAGATGCTCAGTCACTATTCATAGTGCTGGGCAAAGCAGCAGCAACTTTATGGTCAATATTTGTGAATTTTTGCTATGCAGAATGCCCAGACTGTCACTGTGGGCAGTCTAACAATTCCACAGATGAAACAAGTGGAAATGGTACTTCTTGGGCTGCTAAACAGCATAATCACCTTAAAAAGCAGTATGCTGAGAGCTTTTTTTCCCTTCCCATCCTGTGCTTTGTAGATGATCTTGTATTCCTCTCATCTGAAGCAGGGTGTAACACTAGAGGCAGAGGCATTTTAGGTACAGTGCATAAAAATATTAGTGCTTCAAAAGCAGAAGCTACAAGCACTACTTGTAGGACAGGGAGCTGTCTAGGCCATAACTACAGGACTGTGCTCACATCTAGGGCTCATACATCTAGCACAAAGAAAAACAGTGGTACTTCTACTTCTTTTTAATAAATTCATATGGTAATATATTTTATATTTTTATTATATAAATTAAATTGTATAATTGATGCTGTTTTAAATGAGCAAGGGATCCTTCAGAGATAAAAAGGATGTTGCAGGATTTTTATTCCTTTTAGAGACAGCTTGTGCTGGACAGAGCCAAAATGTGAGGAAACCTATGCCAAGCCTTCTCTTAAGGAGGAGAGCTTGTCCCCTCTATTTTCTTTGACAGTGCTAACATCTACAGGACTATTGGTTCTAGAGGTATGAAGTAACAACATATATAAACCTTTTCTGCACTGAAAAGAAAAACAGCTTAGAAAAAAGGTAAAAGCATCCTGTATCATACTGTCCTTGGAAGCAAGAAAGTGATTCAAACTCTTTATCATATTCAACCACAACACAAGAGAGAAAGGCTGAAGTGAATTTTGTCCCTCAAATACTACGTCTTTAAATCAACAGAGACATGGAAATCCACATCAGATAATTATTATGGTATTTCTTAGCTTCTTAAATGCCTGACTTCTCCAGTTGTGAATGTTCTTTTAAAATGTAGGTGGTTTATATTTGCAGCACTGGTGGAAGTGAGACCTATAGTGCAAGGGCTTTGTAATAAGTAAAGCTTATGTAACCAGGCTGGTTTCTTTTCCTCTGCAAACATAAAATTGAAATGCTATGAGTTGAATTATAGAGAAGAAATAATTTCAGATGTTTCTAACAACTCTTCTATTTCACTTAAAAGGCCAAATATCGGTAAACAAGTAATGCCAGTTAATATCTTTTCCCTCATTTTGGAGACTTCAATACAAGTGTCACTACTTATGACATTTTTTCATTATGAAGATGAACAAATGTATATATATAGCAATATATTTATTCCAACTAATTACATTTTAGATTGAATATTACATAAGGTTGACTTTTGATAAGTGTCACAGACAGACATTTAAATGTCCCAATTTGCAATTTTCCATTTGCAGTGTCTGAATTGTTATTTGTCATTCATATAATAGAAATACTTCCCCTATATTAGATATAAGTGATCTTTCTGCTCCAAATGACATTGTTTAGGAAATTTTAAAAAATTTAATTTAATTAAGGAATTTGTTCAAGAAATTTAAAAGAGAACTTCACAGGAAAAATTTCCTCACATAATATACAAAGCAAAAATAATATTGTTTGTTTCTCAGAACCCAAAGTAATTCACATTTTTATACATAGAGTGCTAATGCTACGGGTGTAGCAGTCATGGGAGAAAAGGTCCTGGGGTGTATAAAGAAATTGAAGAATTTTCTTCCTGACTAAATTTTGTTTTAAATGGTGAATGTGGGCAGTCTGTTTTATAGTTATATATGTCTACTTTTCACAAAAATCACCCAGAGCTAGGTGACCCCAAAACTTAGGAGATGGCAATGAAAGATATTATCTCCAGAACTAAGCACTGAAATCTAATTAGGAATATTTGAGTTATCTGAATATTTGAGTTACTTGCAATATTTGGTTCTTGGAGAAAAACAGAGTGGGATTTTAAATATGATAAGACACAGGGAGCTTGAACTTAGCGTTCACTTTCACCAGGAAAAAAAAGGGAAAGGAAAAAAGTTCCAGGAAGCAGTTGTAAGAGTAGTAGAAACTAAACATGCTTTAGATTACTTATTATGCCTCTTAGAGATTGCAGAAGTCATAGAAGATAAAATTGGACTGACGACAGGCTTACTGTTTACTTAAGGCTACAAACCAATTCAACAAGACAGCTAATGTCACAGCCCAAAATTTTAGGCCTTGAACACAATAAAAGAAATCTATTTTAGCTGTTTTACCTGCATGTCTGGTGATGGAACCTTTTTCCTTTCAAGAAGCATTTATTGGGAGATTCTATACATTCACAGATGCATTTTGCAGGATTTAGCGGCTGATGTCTAGGACAGGTCTTTTTACATACACACTGGCACTTTTCTTCATCAAATTCCTTGTTGGGCCCGCAGGAAGCAGGGATAAGTTTGTTTTTGCACGTGCACTGACACGATGATCTGTCCAATTCTTTGTGAGGTCCACAGCTCGAGGGCCGCACGCCTCCTTTGCAGACACACTGACAGGTTTCTTCATCCAGCTCTTTGTTCGGTCCACAAATATGGAATCCTTCAGACGTGTCTAGAAAAGCAGCAAAGAAGTTGCACTAATACCAGAATTTTGTGTCTACTCTCTCACCTATTTTTATGTGATGAAATCAGAAAGTCCATACTTTTTATGGTGTTTCAAAAACAAGCATACGTCAAAAGACAGGCAACAACCATTAGTAGCATTGACACAGAAAAGTTTCAAATAATTACTACAATTTCTTGTCTTTAGGATGACATTTGATGCTTTAAGGCAAAGTGCTTACCAGAATCTCCAAGGTGAGAGGAGAAACCAAAATCATGCTGTGACAAACATCTGCAAATCTGATTATTCCAAATATGATTTTTCGGACAGGTCTTGTTTGCCACATGACACCTGTGAAATTAAAAATGCTGTGCATTTACTATGCAAGAACTCAATGAGAAAAAAAAAACTATTTTAGCTGTTGATTGCTTTAGTTTCTCTCCTTTGCAGATATCTTTCTAAGAGTATCAGCTCATTTCTAATTTTATTTTTTATTCCTGTCAAATCTGTTACTAAAGGTTCTCCCCACTACAGAGATTTTCAACCATTTGTTGAAGAAACCTGAAATTTCAGGTTTTAGCTCCAACTTCTAGAAGCTGATATTTGTACTTTGCTGATGTTGTTGGGAACAGACCTAAACCTAGAACACAAGCCTTATATAGAAGAGTATAAAAGTTCTTTTGCATGCCAAATACTGCAGGGTAACAGGCATCATTTTCCATGTTGTTTTTTGAAGTACAAAAATGTTTCCAAATTTAAGATGCCAAAAGACAGCAGATAATAGTTTCTGAATGAATGATGGAAGCAAGACTTTAAAAAATAAAATCAGTTTATCAGATTCTGTTCCACTTTATGCGAAAGTTATGTGCCATTAACTGACACTTCTCCTCAGTCACTCATTCTGGCCAGCCTTCTTGAACCTTAAGATTTGGACTTCAGCAGTGATATCTCTTCACTTTAAAAATAAATAAACAAGTTAACACTTTAGTCGTCTTTTCCTGCTAAAGTTTGCAGCCCAGGTAGTGGTACTGAAGAAAGCAAAAAATCCAAACAGCAGCTGTTGCCTTTTTAAAGAATGAGTGAACTGAGCTATTTGGTGAATCACTGATAGAATATTTATGTGTATTATCTCATCTTCCTTGCTTGCAATTTCTTTATCACCACAGCTGACATTACATCTTTGAACAAGTCAAGCCTAACTTCATGTATCCGGGCTGTGTCATTTATTCATTGTTTCTGCAGTACTTCTAAAATCCCACTAATCTTTCAAGACAACACCTATATTACACACTTGCACTTTTCATTCCCCTGAGCACCATTACTCACACATTCAAAAATGCAGGTGTTGGGATGTTCTCCCGTGATCATCATTCAAGTAGACCACTCCCCTCTGACACACTAAATCACTCTGCTTGTAAAGACTGCTGTGGTTTAACATCACCCTGCTCTGCCTCACGTTTTATCAAACTGCTGCTTCCTGATTTCATCCCACTAATGATCTCACTCTTGCTGCCTCACTTGGTTCCTTTAGCCTGCCTTCCAACTCTGCTTGAGAAGTAGTATGGATAATTTACAGTCTATTATTGTATTCTGTTAAAAAAAAACCAAAACCAACCAAATCAAACCAAACAACACCAAAAAACCAAACCTGCCTGCCTGTTTTATTGCACAAAGCCATAGCTTCTAAACTTAAAGACAGTAAGTAACAGTAGAGAAGACCTTTATATATTCTGATCTAGAACTATGTTGTCTTACCTCTGCTGAAGCGTGATTCCTTAGTCACAGGACAAACAGCTACCTGTGAGTGATGGTCCAAGTCTGGTATCTGCACTCTCACCTCCCTCAACCACAGGCAGCTGTTTCCTGGCTAGAATAAACTCTTGCACTGGTCATTACAACTGCTCTTAACTTAGAAACACTGGGAAGCTGGAGGGAGGCAAGATAATTTGACTTTCTTATTGACTCTTGGGTTTGGTTTATTTGTTTTTGTTTTTTAATAATCTGTTAATTATATAATTAAACTAATTATTCATAGATTTATTTCCAAACCACTGTTTATGATTCATGTTTTGATGTACAAATTAGATAAATTAAACCCAAACAGAATATAATCTATGTTTAGGAACATGTCAGAAAGCATCCAGACTTAAACTGAATGAAACCACTGAGGAAAATGCTTAACACCTCTGAGAAATTTGTTCTACTCACTCACGTTATTAAAAATGTCAATTAATTCCAGTTTGGCTTCTATTTATTGATTCTTCCTCAAAACAACTGTTAGTCTATTATGTATTTTTGACCTCTTAATTATTTATACATCATAAAATCATCACTCAGGCCTCTAAATTAAGGAAGGACATCTTCAAGTGTTTTAATGACTTAGAATCAGATTTCTGGTGCCAGACTGTTCTGTGACACTTTTCATTCAAAATCACACACACAAAAAAATAAATATTCTGTGGAATACCAATTAAGCCTTTATTTTCCCCTTTTCATTCTATTTTACGTGCACTTCTGGTATACGAAGATGTCAAAAAAGATTTGTACGTTAAAGATTCCCTAAAAAACAAGCCTTTAAAAAAAAAGAAGGCATTTAAAATATGAAAATACAGATTGAGAGAGAAATGTTGTCTCCCAATTATTTACAAAGATATCTTTAGCTTTTCTTTTAAAATGAAATTTATTTTGCTGATGTTTTCCTTAAGTCTCAATTGGATTGTAGCTCCTTATTCTTCAGTATTATTCACACTCCTTATTCTTCAGTTTTAAATCATCTCGCTTCAGTTTGTCTACTGGGCAAAAAGGTGGTGTTAATGCAGTAAAATTCCCTTTGTGTAAAATAATGGCAGCTCCCTTGCAGAATGCATTCTGCTGCCGCTATGCATAGTTCTCCCGTCCTAACCGTGAAAACTTCCCAGCAGTATTTGAAATCTGAATCATACAGGCTGGCTCACAACGTGAAAGGAAAGACAAGCCTCATGCTTACTGAGTTTGTGCTGCTGGCAAGGAGCGCCTGATGATGGAGTGGACCTGTCTGTAAACGTCCAGCTTGGACATGCAGCGGCAGGAGGTGTGGTTGGCAAAGCTGACGGTGACGGGCTTGGGGCCGTGGGACAGAGGCACCGTGATCTCAAACAGCTGCAAAAGGCAAAGCAAAGCAAAAAAATTATTGTACAGAGCCAACTAAATCTAATGGAAGGACATATGAGAAACCTATCATGAACTGAAGTTCAGATTTTTCTGTTGTCTTCCAGAATTTAATTATACTGTTAAGTAGTTATTGTGTGCAAAATGAATACAATAGCTAGGGTGTGAAAATTAACATTTTAAGTGTTAAACCCTGCCATGCCAGTTACATGCCAGTTTGCTTACCACAACATCTAATATACAACAGGAAAATGTTCAAAGAACTCATTTCCCTAGAGGAGATGACTTCAAATTGGCAGCATTTTTACTTTATCAAATTAAATAAGTTTTGCTGTAAGACTCAAGTCTCAAAAATCTCCTGAAAAGTTAAGACAAATGCACTGAATCAAAGTCTTAAAAGCTAGTTTTTGGGAGTGTTTAAGAAGGGCAGCAGTGCACTGTTGTCTTTCAGGTGTTCAGTCATTCTTCCAAATACATTTAAGAACATTTCTTCATCTTCTGAGGACTTTACTACCTTTAAAAATGGTCATTGGTTTTTATTCCAGTTCCAGTTGGTAAGATTGCATAAAAAGATTAATTTTTAGCTGAGATGTATTTGCAATGCTCTTTAAAAATCTGTAACTTTAGAGTATGCCACATAGGCAGCATGCAAACGTAATCAGAATACTGGTAATTTTAAATGCTTCGAAATATAAAATACAGCATTATGAGCTGTATTCATCTGCTCAGAAAGCTGATTCTTAGAAGATATGTATGAATTGATGGACAGAACAAAGAGTATGAACTTTATTACAATATTACACATGTAAGGAGAATCTTGTTTTTTTCTGTTCTCTCATGACAGCATGAACTTGCTTTTCTGAAGCTGAAATAAAAACCCACTACAGAGAGAACTGATAAATCTTAGAATATGAAATAAGCATGAGTCTGTGAATGGACCTAAATGCAGCTGGAAAATAAGTGCATGTTCTTCCTGTATTCCTGCAGTGGATCAATTTGCCATGCTGGAAAGCATAGCAGGCTCCAGACCACTGGAGATGGCAGCATAGGATGACTGCTTTATTTCCAAAGCACCTAAAAGGGGTAGGTCTCTGCCCAACTGTCCTATTCAGCTTCAGGAGATCAGATAACGAAATTTCACAAAAACAGCTGAGATGTAGCAATCATGGCAATGGAAATTATGGTGAATGAGAATTAATTTCATTTATCCTTCCATTAAAGCTGTGAAAGGTATCAGTTTGGAGATGAATATTGGTAACAACTATTCCCATCAACACTTCAGTGGTGCAGTGAGAAAAAAGTCTAGTTAAAAAAATAGACTAGCTTCCTTGACCTCCTCAAACTACCTTCAGATTGTTCTCTTAACAGTAATAAATTCTCTTAATAGTAATGTATTTACATCACCCAAGAGTTACTACTGTTTATTCAGTGAAACTATTTAAGTGAATAAACTCTCGACATGCATGAGTTATGTTTGAGTCTTCATCTAAGTAAAATATTTCAGATTATGTAAAACCTGACCATAAGCAATGCTTTATGGTTTTGATAACATCTACAATTTATTTTTTGCTCGCCTTCCTCACCCAACAGAACAACGAGCTCAACATCTGCTGTCACTATAGGGCATGTCTGGCAACACTTAACAGCCAAATGTCAATACCTGGAAAGGATATTTCTATGAAAAATGCCTCATAGCATCCATGTATGAGGCTGGTTCTCAATTCTTTTTCTGGCACCATTGTTGGCTGCGGCTACTATTGCTGGTACCCACATGGCCCAAACAGGTACTTCTTCTTGGAGACCAAATGGCATATATTTGTTTGATCCCACATTCTCTAAAATACTGGATTTACTGCATTCTTAGAAGCCCAGATCTTCTCTTCCTTTCCAACTTTAAATTATAATTAAAAAACAGACTAATTCACTCTAATGGGAAAAGCCATTTCCTTCAGGTACCAATGCCTAAAGGCAGATATTCACTACCAAAGACTAAAATGAATGAGCCTCAGTCCCAAGAAGAACATAAGATCTGCTAGCAGTAGGGATTAGAGAAGTCTTCAGAAAGTGAAGAGCTTTTATTGCTCTGAAAAATGTTAGTAGTTATAATGAATAAAACAGCAATTTATGAATATTGCTCCAGTCTAAGAAAAGAAAAAGGCAAATAAAAGAAAAAAATAGACTCAACTTCCCCATACTGTCCTGTACCTTTTTGCCACCAACACTGCATTGTCAGGAAACCAGTGGAAAGCAACAACAGAAGCAATAAGTGATTGTATAACTAAAGAGTAATATATATAACAAAAAAAAAAAACCAAAAACCCTAACAAACAAAACAAAACAACAACAAAACCACCACAAAAACCTCCCAAAAACCAAAAAAAACCACCACAAAACCAAAAAAAAGCTCCCACATAATCACAAAGCTCTGTCCTCCTCCAGAGAAGCTGCTAATTGTAAACAAAAATCAGTAACACATTGTTAATCTCAGAGTACAGCACATACTAACAGAAGCTCTGCATAATTGAAGAAAAATTGAAAGCCATAAATAACTAATGCATTTAGTAAGAATTCAACACCTGCCATTCAGCCAGTCTAAGGCTGTTTTATCACAGAAAGCCAGAGGGCAGGTCTTGCAGTCTCGCACGGTTTCTAAAGTACTGTCCACAACCTGGAACTAAATACGATTTTAAACTTAGAAAAAAGAAAAAAATCTAACAGAAGAATGGGAATCTCTGAATGTGTTGACAAAAAGCAATTTTCCATACATTCCTTCTCACTGATCCTTAGAATCATAGAACAGTTTGGTTTGGAAAGGACCTTAGATATCATCTAATTAGAACCCCTCTGCCATGGGCAGGGACACCGTTCACTAGACCAGGGCTCCCGAAGCCCCAAAAGGCAATTTGGATCCATGGCCTTGATGGCTTCTTCTTTACACTAGAAAGACTTCATAGCAGACTTACCAGAAAAACTGAGGCTTTTTATACAAAGTATTTCTTTGCTTCAGTGGCTAAATTAATTCATTCAAGCACTATCATCATATGTGCCACTATCCATTGTATCAGCACACATAAAATTATTAGTCTGCTCACTGACTTCTGAAATATATCACAACTGTTATCATGTGGGAAGGCCATCGGTCTAAATACTTTTCAAATACAGGATTTATGTATGTATTTTTCCCAAGATTTATATTAACTACCCCATGTTCTTCTGATGGCCTATGGTTTGTTTTGGCAAGTTTCCCTTAAATTGATTGAGTCTAAGTTTCCATCACTTGTGATCTCTGCACTTTCTAAAGTGTCACTAAGGCCAGCCAAATATAACCAGTGTAACACGGTACAATGTGTCTAGAGAGATTTTTAAATTAAGAACATAAGACTAATTTCAAAACTAAACATCTCTGTTTTGAAAAGAATAAAAATAAACTATTTGAGAAATGGCACATCATCATTATTTTACTGTTGAACTTTCTTGAAAAACTATTTCAAGGCTTACGTGGGATATAACAACAGGTATTTGATATAATAAATTCATGTTTATTTAATATGCTTGGGTCCCTTATTCTATCTTTTTCTATTTTAATCACTTTATTTTCCCAGCAATATTAACAAAAAAGCATTTGGAACTTTTATATCTCCCACTATTAAAAGTGCTTACTATATCACTGCAATAATTAGTCTAACACAAAAATGCAGGAGAAAAGGTAGAAACGGTAATGTTGAAAACAACTGAATATTCTTGTGGCATATCTCTGAATTGTGAAAAAGAACACCACATACATCTCAAACCGGGCAAACAATTTCAAGCTCTTAACTTGTTTCCTGTGAGAAAATCTCCTCTAAATCTAATTTTGATTTGCTTGGATAGATGTTTTCCCTTGAGGGACTATAACTGTAACCATGAAACAAGATGATTTAGGACCTTTACAACAAGTGATCTGAAAGAAGCCAAAAAAATGTCCTTCCTGACAGCCAAAAGCTCTTTGACATCTGCTCTCTGATTCCCTTCAACCTATAAAGTGCCCGTAGGTGGGGCATAAAAGATTGCTGCTGAGGGACTGGCTATAGCTGCACCAGGTAGTTCCACAATTTTTGTACCTACTGTTGAATCATTTGGGACATGGAAACAGGGAACAGCTGTTTGATAACAAATTAGGAAAAAAACCCCAAAAAACCAGACAACCACACCACAAAATGAAAACCCAACCAGTCACATTTCCCACAGATCCTTACTAGACAAGCCACCACTTACAAACGGGGCCACTGCAGTCAGGAGAGGATCTACTGCACTTTGTGAATTAGCCTAGGGAGTCTTCAAATATTGTCATAGGTCTTGTACTGTATCTTAATTAAGAACTTGTCTCATATCCTAGTTGTATAAACATACCTTAGCATCTACAAAACCAGGTTTTGGGGAAAAAAAGTGGTATTAGAAACAAAGCAGAATACTTTTTTACTTTTCTCTCAAAAAAGTTAAGTAGCTAAAAAGGAGCAACACAGCTTGAACTAGAAAACGATTGACCTTGCTCTGGACCACCACTGTGTTCCACAAGGCAATCTGGGAACACCTGAACTGGTCCATTCTCCTGGAAATCAATGATTTGCCCCCATAAAAATAACTTCTCTGCTAAGTTATTTTATCTTTAATTAATTTTGATGAAAAATTATATAATCTTTCTTTATATTTTAATGTCTAGAACCAGTACTAGAGCAAGTCCTCACCGTAAGAACCCCAGCTGAAAAATTAATTTCCCATTAAGCACTTTTTCTGCACGGTGAACAGTATGAAGTTATCTTACAGAGTTTACGCACAAAAAAAAAAAGCTAAAAATTGGTGAATTATGAGAAAACTATTTGTTCTCATTTCTTTCAGGAAATAAGAGAAACTGTGGTGGAAATAGATGTGTAGGGTATCTGAATTCCACAGGTCTTGAATCCAATACTTTTTTCTTTCCTAATTCTCATCTGAAATGGGCTAAACTGTGGTCACATAATTTTAAAAATTTGAGATGGTTACAGATGAAGAGATATAGCTACAGGTCTGCTCATTTATTAAGAGTTTTTTTGAAACTGCATTCTGTCAAGGATCAGATAAAACTGGAAATCAGAAGCAAGACAGAAAACTCATAGATACAATTGCCTGTTATTACAGAATAATTAAGAAAACAAAACAGTGTTATTGCCTCTTCTTTCCAATAAGACGTTTAAGATTTTCCTTTTCAGAGTCTCTCAAATCTTTAACCACTCTTAATGTCATACCATCACCAATAATATCAAGAATTTCAAAAGGAATTGCAGTACTAAATATTTTCTACTGGATAAAAAATTTACTTCACTCTATAGATGTGAACAGTAAGATGAAGAGAAAGATAGTATTTAGCCCAAACTGACATAGTGCTCAAAAACTAGGAAATCTGTGTTATATGGAATAGCTCTCCCTGTGATGAGATAATCCTTTATTTTGGTAAGCTAAACTTTACCAATACGTGAAAAAAGAAAAAAAAATCCCATTTCTTGGTTTTAAAATGAAAATCGTATTTGCATCTTTCAAGCAAATGGAATTGAGACAATGCTTTTTCCTAATAATGAGAAAAACAGTGAGGCTTGAACAAAGTCAGTGGTTTTAGTTGTCCTCATTTCAGCTATTTGAGCTACATTACTCCTGTGCTGTGTGGTTGTCTGCCAGTACCCTAAATTTAGGACTGAAAATTCTTGGTAGGATTTACCATTTCAGACAGACAGATTTGGTGAGAAATGAGGGCAGAAAATGCACTCTACAAAATTAATAGGTTTTGCTGTTTTCTTTACATTGCCTTTTCCTAATCCCCCAGAAAAAAGCTCAGAGCACTAAGAAATTTTATCATAAAGGAGTGACATTTCTAAGGGCTTCCATTTTATAACTGGCTATACAGTTTTTGGTCTTCATTATAAATATGTACTGCATCTTCAGCTAGATGAATCCTCTTGAGAAAGGAAGCAAGATTTACACTAAAAAGTGAAAAAGCCCACAACCAACAAAAACCCTACCAAATACTATAATAATAGGAAAATACCCTAGGAAATGCTTTTAAGTATGACTATTTTTACATCACTTTTGAGGGAAATGTTGAAAGATAATTGTGATAATTCCCGTATCAACTTAGAATAATGTAGTATATGCTGCTTTAAAGGCAGCTCACAGGCTCAGTGCATGATCTCTGGCACACCCCTACCTGGTCACTAACCCTGAACTTGAAGAACAAAGCCTGCACACACACCTGGAAGAAGAAGCATTAAAACAAAACAAATGGGTACATAAGGCTAATATGTCTTAATATATAAAACACCCTTCCTAAAAGGCTTTATTTGAAACATCTATCCTGCTTGCACATGTCCTACAGCAGTCTACACTGATAAAATTACAGGCTACTTTTCCATGGTGTGCTTGCCCCATACAGGCATAAGGTAGAGCAAAAAAAAAAAAAAAAAACAGAGAGAGAGAAAGAATTAAGTTTAATGGATAATCTCAAAATTGACAATGAGACATCATAATTTATTTTTTCCCTGGAAATCTAAAAATATTTTGGGGAAAGGAGTGTTAAATATGTTTTTTTCCATGCAGTAGTGTTTTCAGCTGTTTTTCCCGTGTATTTTGGAATCAATTATTTCCTTTGTCATAGCAGCAATAAGAAGGTTCAAAATATGTATGAACATAAATAAATTTGCAAGGAGTACATGAACTGTAATAAAGGAGTGAGAACTTACTGTCTTGCTGATGTAATTAGTGCTGATATTCATACACTGAAGTCCTTCACTATTGCAGCAACCCCCACATCTGTAGATGGATACACATGGGGGTTTAAAGAAGGTGTTTGTAGTTGCTCCAAACTCTTTTCCCACATCCACACACACTTCACGTGGCATGCACTGAGTTTTTCTCCATTCAGTATCAATACCTGCCAAGTTACAGGGAATTTCATATGTTATAGTAACTGTTTAAAATCAAAACTATCCTGCAGTAAATTATAATTCCTTTTTAAACTTCAAAACCAGAATATGAATTGCTAGAGTCCCACTCTTTAGTCAGTGAAACACACATCTCTCTGTGTTACCTTCCAGCTTATTTTTCTTCTTCAAAGGGACATGACATATCATCATGGAGCAGACAAAAAGTCACAGTGGAACTAAAAGGGAACCCAACAGGCAGGGGAGACCTTAAAGCACAGAATCATAGTCTGGCTTGTGTTGGAAAGGACCTTTAAAGGTTACCTGTCACCTAGTCCAACCCTCTCATAATGAGCAAGTACCTCTTCAAGCACATCAGTTTGCTCAGAGCCCCATCTGAACTTGAACGACCTTGAATGTTTCCAGGGATGGGGCATCCACCACCTCACAGGGCAACCTGTTCCAGTAATTCACCAGCTGTAAAAAATTTCTTCCCTCTATCTAGTGTGAATCTACTTTCTTTAGTTTAAAATGATTACCCTTGTCTATCACAACAGGACTTGGTAAAACATCTCTCCTCATCTTCATTATTATTATTTATTATTTATTATTATTCCAGGTTCTGGAAGGCTGCTATAAGAACTCCTGGGAGTCTCCTCTTCTCCAGGCAGAGCAGCCCCAGCTCTCTCAGCCCATCTTCACGGGAGAGGTGCTCCAGCCCTCTGAACATCCTCACAGCCTTCTTCTGGACCTGCTTCAACAGCTCCACATCCTTCTTGTGCTGGGGGCCCCTGAGCTGGACACTGTGGATGCAGTACTGATGGGCTCTCAGCAGAGCAGAGGCAGAATCACCTCCCTCAAACTGCTGGCCAGCAAGTAAAGCTGCACATGTCCTTTCTTCACCTGGAGCAAGTCTCATCCTGAGTAAGGTCTGCACTTTAGTACTGCACACTTCTGCAAAGTAATTTTAACCAGCCCCACACAGTACTTCACTTGGATAAAACATATTAGAAATGTTAAATTTTATACACTTAATGTGAAATTAATTTAAATACATGTTTAGTTTGTTAACTAGAAGGGTATAATTTAAAGCAAAAGTTACTACTTAGCAATTATGTACAGCATGTGATTTAATCTGATGGATGATTTTTGTGCCCAGATTATCCACACAGATTTGGGCAAAGACTTTGGATCATGTTATACAGCATTTTACTAAATATAATCTTACACTAAACAGCCCCAAGACTTGCAGCTGTACAGGCCCCTTTATTCCCTTTGGGCACCAGATTTTGGTAAGCTATTCAACAAAAATGGAAATTTTGCCTTTTGTGTACTTTAAACTCTCCATTAAGGTACATGATTTCCAATATCATGTCAAAAAATACACCGTCTGCTATAAATCCTGCATTTCTCTGCCTACAAGCACTTGCTTAAACTGTAAGGTAGTATATTTTCATCCAAGCTATCTGAAACACTGAAAGGTATTCAAACATACTGATTTCAAAACTGTTTTGCTTGTTTTAGCACAACATCAACACAACTATCCTCTTGTAACACAAAAAAGTTACAAGTGGATGATTTGGCATTCCAAAGCCATAATGCATAAGAGAAGAAAGCATTACCAGCCATGATGCAATTGCAGAAAATGAGAAGAAATAGTTCAATGAGTCCAGCTATTAGCAT
The DNA here is from genome assembly GCA_013400175.1 of Phainopepla nitens. Taxonomy (NCBI): domain Eukaryota; kingdom Metazoa; phylum Chordata; class Aves; order Passeriformes; family Bombycillidae; genus Phainopepla; species Phainopepla nitens. Next base: position 1,141,226 of record VXBQ01002409.1, read on the forward strand.
CCCCTTTGCTTTCTGCAAAATTCTTACAGCCTCTACAGAGTAGAATTCCTTATACTTGAAGACAAGTACACTTGACTTTCTCTTCTGAGCTGAAAAAAGCACTTTCTTACAATGGAGATAACTAAAATATGTCTGCAGAGTGATGTTTCATTACGAAAGGCTGATTTCCAAAGACTTCATACTATAGACAACACATCCTATCAAACCACTGAGGCTGGTTTACTGACAATGCTTGGCTTTTAAAATATTTTTGACACAATTGAAAAGCCTTCAGAAATTCATTGTGTGCTGGAACGTGGATTGCATCCTGTACTTACTTTTCAGGATCTCTGCATTATAGTGTGCTGCGGCAAATTTCAGGGAATCATCTGATCTTGTGTCAAAGCTGGAGTGTTCCCTGTTGTGCTGCCAACCTCCTCTCCTCAGCTGACATTTGAACATTTTCCAGTATTCTGGGTAAAGTACTGTCATGAGTTCATCCACACTGGACACAGACCGCAACTGCTCTTCCAGGTCTTTGCTTCCATGAGCCTGTCAAAGCAACATGCAAGATTAATTACTTTCTCTAGTACACAAGGTTTGCTGGAAGCTAGCCTGAAAAGCAACTCACACATTGTAAAATAAAGGGGTCCTCATTATAAAAACCCCTTCTGTCAGTCAATGCCAACATTACTTTATTGACAAATAATGAAATGTTTTGCTTCTTCCATCACTTTATCACCCTTGTACTTCAAAATGTCTGTGTGAGAAAGGAGCTATAGAATTAAGCCTATACAAACACAGTTTGCAGACTATTAAAAAAAATGCATTTTTATCCGGGAAAGATAAGCTTTTGTGATAAAATCTTGAATGCTTAAACCCCAAAATATTTCAATGATGTTCATGTTATCTAAGATCATATACTCCTAAAGTAACATCAAGTTTTTCCCATTTTCCCTTAGTCCTGGAAAATGAAAACACCCAGAAATGCAAAACCAGTTTTAAAAAAAACCCCAAACAAACAAAACACCAAACCAAGAAACTGATTCATGTGATTTAGTACCTTTCTAGGGAAAATCATCTTAATTAGCAAATTCTATTATAAAGTACTAATCTTTGAATCAGTAGGACATGAGGACTTTGGTATCTAAACCTCACACTCCCTTGCTGTTTCAGGAGTAGCCTCAAATCCTGTAATCTTGCTTTCTTATTCTCTGGCCTTTACACAAGCTCATTGCAACTGCAGTTTTCTGAATGACTGAGATTTACATTCCAGTTTATCCAGAAAGATTCCTCTGTTTCTCTTAGATGAAGCATACAGAATCAAAAGATTGGTGTTTATCCCCTGCCCACCTTTCTCATCCATGAATTACTGGCTTCCCAAAGGGAAGAGCAGAATGGAGAAAGAGTATTGAAGAACCTTTAACCACCTTCTAAGCCTACATGGCCCTTAGATGGCAGTATGAGACACAAAATACAGAGGTACACTTTACAAAATGCATCAACTGACTGGAGACTCTCTACAGTTTACCACCGAACTGTTGCTCTACTCAAAAAGCCACCAGGCTGGAAGAGTATAAAACATGGCTAAATGCAGAAATACGAATCTATATGAACTGGAATTTACAATTCCTTATCCGACTCCACTACTAACAAAAAATAAACTCGTTCATTTCAATGATTTTGAACATTACATGAGTAAAACAGGTAGTTCAGAACTAGCTCACTTGAATCAAAACTGTTCCTTGTCTCACAGACAACTCTGAGGGTATAAAATGGCATGTATGGTTGCATCTACTCCCTTATCCGGTGTCAAATACAGCAGAAACACCTCAGGATAAGGTAAACTCACAGGACTCATTTCTGCAAACACAGTTATATACAGAACTGTGAAGAGGATGAGGCACTGGAACAGCTCACCCACAGAAGTTATGGATGTCCAATCCCTGAAATTGTTCAATGGCAGACTGGATGTAGCTCTGAGCAATCTGGTGTAGTGAAAGAGGTACCTGCCCATGTCAAGGGACCTGGAGTTAGATAATCTTTAAGGTTCCTTCCAACCTGGGCCATTCTGTGATTCTTTCATTCTAATACTAATTTTGAATTAGTTTTATTTGACAAAGTGTTATAAAGTGAAAAAATGTTTTCACTGAAGCCTCGCTAACCAGAGTATCCTTGCAGACGACTTTGTCCTAGGAGGTTTCAACAACCAAGATATTGTCTCAGAAATGTGCCCATGCAGGTCTTCATCTCCTTCCTTGCCACCACAGGAAGGGCTATCCCTGGCCCAAGCCATGCATCAAGCAGTTTCTGAGAGCTTTGCCTTCCCATTTAATGGTAACACAGAGAATTTCACTCCCCATCACCCTGCTCTCCTTGCAGGATGCCACTCAGGGTCTCAATCACTGGGTCACAGACAAAAATCCAAGCTTAACAACTAATTTGGCTACTCACTGCTTGCACCTCCTGAGAGGTGAGCAGTGCAGGGTTTGAGCAGCCTCACTCCTGCCAGACTGTTTCCTGAGGGTGCTGCAGCACATGTCCCTTGAGCAATGGGAAGCAAGTTGCTGCACCAGCACAATGCCAGCGTTGCAGATGCCTGTCTGCCACGTGATGGGAATATGCATGGCACAGCGTGTATATCCTGTCACAAGGCTGGAAGCCAGTCGGCTATGTAAAAGGCACAGGAAAAAATCTGTGGTTAGCCATCCAGTAGCTGATCCTAGAAAGTTCTGGCAGATCATGGGGGTAACATGGAAAGACAATTCAACCAAAGCTTTGTCACCTTCGATGAATCCTTGAAAGCCTGTACAGCCCACAGTAGACAAAACACTGGCTATTGCTGTTGCAGATATTCCAATTACAGGCCTAGAGCATCAGGAAAATACATAATGAAAATCAATATTACTTTGCTGAGAAGAAGTCAGGCATGGAGCAGGAAAGCAAAATCATTAGAAATAATGCACGCTGATTAATTTCTCTTTGGTCAGGCAATCAAGTCGTGTCTTTTCACCTGGATGCAAAACTTTCTATACATGCATTAAATACATACAAATAAAACTCAAAATATGAAGAAATTAGTGGCTTCAATTAAGCACTGTATCAAATGTAATAAAGTCTTGTTTTACCCTGGATGTTCCATGGGCCATAGTGCCATGAGACTACAACCTGAGATAAGGCAGCCCTGGTTGTGTGTAGATTAAGGAAGGAGAGGCTGGAGAGTAGTGCTGTGCAAAGGGACCTGGGGGTCCTGGTTGATGGCAAGTTGAGCACGAGTCAGCAGTGCCCTGGCAGCCAGGAGGGCCAGCCCTGTCCTGGAGAGCATCAGGCACAGCATCACCAGCCAGGCAAAGGAGGGGATTGTCCTGCTCTGCTCTGCACTGGGGCGGCCTCACCTCGAATACTGTGTGCAGTTTTGGGTGCCTCAA